>CAJNIZ010023113.1:144680-156642 GCA_905231905.1 Symbiodinium pilosum
TTGCCCCCCCCCCCCCCGCCTCGGCTTCTAAACTGTCTGCTGCCTCCGGCTTCTCGGCCTCTAGCCCCTCGGCCTCTGGCCCCTTGGCCTTGTCCTTCACAGGGATTGTCGGCAAAAGATGCGTGTGCACAATTGCTGAATGGAACCCGATCCCAGCCGAGCGGAAGCTTGGGTGGACACTGTGACGGGCAGAGGCAGCTGCTGGCAGTGACTACAGATATATTGGGGTTACGTAGTCATAATGGAAAAGAAAATGGAAAACTACTATAGGGGGTTATTTAGGGTTTTATTAGGGGTATATTCAGATGGCCTCTCAACTCTTGACGCGTCAAGCTGCTGTGCCAAACATTTCGGAAGCCCTTTACCCACATGTAACTTGGGTGTAGAATGAAAAACTCGAGGAAAGCTGAATATGGAGTATAATATGACTTGGGAGCCGTTCCGAAACTCCCAAAGTTATAGACTGTAGGCTACAGGATTCTAAGTTCATAAACTGCACCCTCAGCTGTGGACGCAGCGCCAAGGGTACTGGAAGGGGTGGTGTAATGACGTCCCGTGTCTTTCTTGCTTGCTCAGAATGTCAGGGTCAGGCGGCCTTCTGTCCATTCCAGCTTGAAGAACAAAAAATGCAGGGATACAGTCACTGTGGGAATTGGCAGTGGGGAGAAATTCAATAGGACGCTCTTAGGTGTCAGGCTTGACCTGTAATCCTCGTAGGAGAAGAATTATGGTGCAACTCTGTCGGGATTTAAAACTTGAGAAGAGTCATTGGCATATGCTCCGCCACGCTTGGGCTTGCCTTGATGCGATCAAATTGAACGCGGCGCAGTGCCATACCGGGCTCCGCATAAGCTCCCAAATATGAGCACGTGTGTTCTTGCAAGTTCGTGTGCATGGCCGAGTTGACCAGTTGCATCTCTTGCGGCACTGTTTCCCAGCATCCTGCCTCGGTTTCCCGTCTGCTGGCCGCCTGACCGTCTGCCACGTCCTTCAACAAATTGCCTATTGCAATTTATTATTGCAATGCTGCAAACAGATAGAACTGTTCTCCCGATGTGTCACTAGCCTTGACCTGCAGGCTCTCGCTCATGTTTCAGGCCTACTGGAAGGCAACGCATAAGAAAAGAACAGCGGCCTTATCTAGGAAAGCATGCACAAAAACTTCTGCGAATGCCAGACTAACTTGTCGCAATCCTGGGTCTGAGTCTCAACATTCTCCTCAACCTGGCCGACAACATCCTCAGTGCGCATGACATCATGACATCAGAGCCATACATGCCATTCCTATTGCGATGCTCGGTCCAGGACCACGTAAGAAGAGACCGCAAACAAGATAGGAGACTCCACTGATTGGTCGCCAGGCGGCTCCTGAAAGGCTTTCTTTTTCTGACTTTAAATGTCTTTTTTGTCTTCGGCGCAGGATGAAACGAGGGCACTTTGATATCGTAAGGCCCGATACCCTAGTAAGACAAGATGGGAACGTTTGTCTCGGGACGAACCGCTAGCCATGCAGCGGGTGTCTAGAGTGCTGGACATGGAGCGGGAGGCACCTCGCTATGCTGCGGCGCTGACTGATCAACGTCTGCAGGCCGGTCGTCCTAGCAACTGGTGCAACCAGAAAGCGGTTGGAGAAAAGTACTCGGAATGGACTCGAAAATGCTGCAAATGCGTTGGATCCCGGCATGTTTCAACGTGTGAAGGACTGACGCTGAGGCTGGCTGACACTGCCAAGTGACTGCCTGTTGCACCTCAACCGCGGCTGGTGGCAGCTCTGGTGCGGCGGGCTTTGCATTGCAAGATGCCTCAGGTACCTTTCGCACCAAGACAGGATATGGTTCAAGCCTGGGAGGAAATCAAGAGAAACCTGATCAAAACAAGTAGACCTCACCTCGACCCAGCAAAGCTCGCTGACATTTGGTTCCCTTGCTGAGGGAATGTGTATTTGCTCCTCGTATTAGGCAGCTTCAGTCTTACAACTGAAGCTGCTGCAAATTCGGTCAGGTGAAGCAACTCACCTGCCCTGCTTTAAGGATGTGCGCAATCTCTCCATAAGACCGCGCAGCCTGCTAGATATCTGTGCCCAAGCAACGAATTCTAGCACAAACGAGATCCGGCCAAAGCCATCCATCGGTGAATTCTGGAGCAAACAGCAAAACTCAGATGCTACTTCCCGTCGTCTGCTCATGGCTTCGGCAGAACCTGTTTAGCTCCTGTACAGCCCTGGTCCTGACTGCTGAAAATGACCACGGCATTCTGTCTCTTCAAATTGACAGGAGCCCAGTCTGAAGAAAGAAGCTTCTTCACAAGCTTGAAGGGCTTCGCAGGTCCCAGGCTTTACAAACTCTGCCTAATCGGATAGAGGCCTCACATGCGGCAACTTGCTATACCCCTTTGTCATCTGGCGTGGCTGTTACATGCATGTCATGCTTGGAGGGGGAGGCCTCCGTACAAGCTTCAAAAGATCTTTAAGCGCTGGCTTGGCTTCAAGGATAAAAGTCCTGAAAAACCTGGCCCGGTACATCCACACAACAATATGGCAACGTGCTGTAATGTCCGCATGAAGTACCGTACTGCAGCTCGCTGCTTCTGAGGGGATTGCTTCCGGACTGGTCCATGCATGAGCACGTCATCCCAAGCCGCATGAAAGTGCCTGGCCCACCTTGGGTTGGCCGGCACAGCAAAAGTGAGGGCGGGCCACAACACTTTCTTTTTGTCAAGCCGAGTCCAGTCGAAAAAGGAAATTCGCAACTCTTGCTTGGCTAGGGCCGAAACAAGATGCGAGGGTTTTGAAGCTGTTGTTAGTGTTTTGCAAGAAAGGCTGCTGATATTGCGGTACGGTACGACGACGACAAAGCAAAGTTCCCCTCGCGAGTTTGATTACTCTGCGGTGGAGAGTTCCGCAACTGCCTCCCGTGTTTCAGGGGAATCGCTTTCCTGGTCATCGGCGTCCTCCTCCGGCTTTTCCATGAACTCCTCAGCGCTCAGCATGCTGGCAAACACTTGCACTCATCACCCCTGGCAGGTCGACGGATGTCGACGGCACTTCGTTTGCTGATCTGTCATATGAGCAGGCCTCGATGCGGTTCGACAAACGTCGTAGACCAATGCCTTGTGCTTGAGAGCTTGCGCTTGGTGTTGACTGAACGGCGCATTTTGGAGTATCGAAGCACGGGCGGATGTCAGCACAGGCACAGGCTTGCTCAACTTGGCTGAGCTGCCTTTTCCCTCGCGCTTCCGCAGCCGGGACATCTTCTTGCCTGGGCTGGAGCCAATCTCATGAAGCTTCTAAAGTCTTTGAATGAAACTTGACAAGCCTTTTGTGAGTAATCCAGTCTAAGTGTGGAGCTCGACCAAATCTTGGCGACTACGGCATCCTGCTTGATGAAGCTGACCTGTCCATGATCCCCGAAAAGCCACATGGGTTTTCCCCAAAATTTTGGAGGTCCCAAAAGTAAGTCTTGTAGTACTTTGGGCTCAATTTTGATGATTTTGAGGTCACTTTTCATGGAATCTCAATGAGGGGCACATGAAGTTTCAAGCGCACCCACCATTCGCACAAAGTCACCGCATCTGCAAGAACTTACATCACATCAATCATCAGCAATCTAACTCCCCTTGTCAAGGGCTCCTTAGCCCCTTCCTGAAACAAGCGAAGATCAAACATAACGCGAGCGCCATGCAGGCTTTGGGCTGAACTCTGAACATGTATGTCGCGTCAAACATGTGGCAAATGCAATGTGCATGCAGGATTCACGCATCTCAGAGATTCTTAGAGTGCCTCCATTACAACTCATATTACAATTCATTGCTTGAAGACCGGACCCCGTCAACACTCCCACTGCTTCACAGGTCTCATCACGCGCTGACAGCACCCGGAAGGGGCAAGGTGCAAACGTCATGTTGCAGCCCCCCGGCACGAGTACGTTAGGGGCCTGCGTGAGCTGCGGGAGTTGGACAAACGCTAATCCAAATCCTTTCCGTCACGTGAACGCGATTCGGGTATGCTGTGTCGTTCTGCAAATTAAACTCCCCTGCATCACGTGCCAGGACTCTGGCCGCAATGATGTATTCAGATTCGTAACGGCGCATGTAAATCCCTTGTCAACCGCCATGATGCGACTCTTTACAATTTACAAGATGATGCGGCTTAACCCTAGTCTTGGCCTCCTCTTGCTGTGCCTGCTGCCATTGTGGCGGAGCAGCTGCCTAGTGTCATCGCTGAAGGGGTGGTATTGCAATGGGAACCAAAAACGGGGACCACGCAGTTTCTACTTACCCAGTGCAGCCACATGAGGTATGCCTGAAACTGAACAGTCACGAGGAGTAGTGACTTGCACTTGAATTGCGCGAGCCTGATAATCGTCCCAGCTCGGATGGTCGATGATCTTGCCGTTCGATACTTCCAATACTCGTGTGGAAAACTCTCTCAAGAAAAAGCCTCAGCGAACACTTCTTAGTGTTGACATACCTTTCACGTCGAGGAAGTGCTGACAACTTCGGAAAAGCTAGACTTGACCTTCCCCATGTGCTCCCGCTGGCAAAACGACAAATGAATGAAAGCAAGAGAATCAATCAAATGAGCCCTGACAAGCTGCGATCGTGGCTGACCACCAAAGCTGCTCCTGCCAACGAGGTCATGCTAGTGGCAGGCAAAAGCCACGCTACTTTTCAGCTCGATCTATGCAAGCTGGCCCGAAGACAATCTTCATCGCCTATCGCAAGCTCGTTGGCTGAAAAACGCCGTTGCAAAGATTTACTATCACAAGTGTACCCCACTCTGGCAGAACAGCACAGGCTTCAGCAAAGAAATGTAGCACACATGTGGCAGTGCTTAACCTGGGCGCAGGCCAAGCCTTTTGAAGCCACAAAACATGACATGCTGATCTGGAGATCTGCTCCGGTGGGAAGCGTGAAGGCTATGTAGTTGTGCTCAATGTGTTCCAAATGAATGCATATCATGATCTCTTCCCATGGCATCCGCCACTACATGAGCCTAGATTGACTTAGGGGCTGTCCTTCAAACGACTTGAGGGCATCCTCCAAAAGCTCCCGGGTCGGAATATCCAGGTGGTTGGTGGGTTCGTCGAGCACGAGCAATGCCACAGGCTTCAACAAGAACTGTGCGAAGGCTAGCCGCGCCTTTCACGATTGCACTATTCAATCTGTACCTCCGTTCATCTAGCTGCACTGGAAGCCTGCCACATGTTGTTCCTGGCATGCACGTGAACCCGGTTTGGCCTTCTCACCACCGCTGAGGCTGGACACAGGCTGCTTGGCTGTGATGCCGCTCAGCCGGAGGCGGTCGAGGACAACTTCCTTTTAAAGTCACTTGTCCAAAAAACTTTTTTGAATGCTGTGAGGCTGCAAGAATGTTCAGCAACCTTATGTTTGGTCATGATGTGCAAGGCTGCTAGCGTCTTTGTTTTCGGTCTGCCAATGGTTAGTTACAGCCTGAATAGAAGCTTGCTGAAAGCAATCTGCCCAAGGGACGATGCCGCCTGCGCGTTCAACATCTGCGGATGTGCCTTCGACAAAGCATCACGACAAGTTTCTGGCGCAGCAGCGTCCATTCCATGAGCATCCGTAGTTTCCATTTTCTTTTCCATTATCCCTATATAACCCAAATGTAACCCCAATATACAAGAATCGGGATGCCAAGCTGCAGGACATGTAAAGTGCATCCTGCACCGAGCCCTCTTCTGTGTTGAAGGCTTCGGCAAGTCCTTGGCTGGGCTCAAGCAATATAGCTTTCCAGCTCCAATGCATAGGAGCACTCAGTTCTGGCAAAGCTCAAGATTACTAACAAAACCTCTCAGCCACTCAATCCTTCAAACTCACGCCGGGTTGACTCCATGACCCAGCAGCTGCCACCAGACAGAAATTGCAGCCCGGAGTCTCTGTGGAAAGTATGCAGAACCAGCGGAGGTGATGGATGCTGTGCCTGATGCGCGAGGCTCTCCCAGATTCTCGAGCTGCGCTGCGCAACAATGCTGTTCCCTCCCGACCTTCCACACGTCCTGACTTGTCCAGGTCATTCACCAGTGCCTTGACGAGGGTACTCTTGCCTGAGTGGGGGTCACTGACAACAACACCCCTTGCCAAAACTGAAGTTGGAAGCAAAGTCACCGCAGCCGTTGGGGCCTACCACTGCCACCTTCTCACCCTGTCGTAGTAAGAAGCTGATCTTCTTCAGGATCTCCTAGGCGGGGGGATGTACTCGTGGAGGCTAAGCCGAAAAAAACAGCTTGCATAATTATCAGTGCTCTATTTCTCACACATTAGAAGCCCAAACTGAAGCTCTCAATCATGTAGGGCCTAAGATGATCTGGAAAATCAACTTCACGTCACCCCGAGACACCACGCACGCAGCACAGCTCCCCGCCCTGGATGAGTTGCACTCTCTGCGCCTTGTCTGGAAACGAGACGCTGAGATCCTGCACCTCCAGTGTGCTGAAACTTGAACAATGCTTTAGCACCAGCTGGGCTTAGCAGTGCGCCACTCCAGCTACGTAAAAGGTTTAGCATTCCATGGTGGTACCCTGTTGCCTGACCCGCCTCGAGCAGTGTCAGGGGCTCTGCCTCTGAGCCCCAGATGTCATCAGCATCCTCAGGTTCTTCCTTCAAGCAGAGGTCTGCTTAGAAACCTATTTTCAGCAACAAAGCAAATGAAATCAGGCCTCCTCCGTGGAGGCCACTTTCAGTGAACATGGGAAGCGGAAGTTCTTGACCACCTTCACCTTGCCAACAACTTTGCTGCATTTCGCTTCATCTCATTCAGAGGGCCTCTGGCTTCGGAGGGGCTTTGGCGAGCAGCCTTTGCAGATCCTGCGCAGGCTAAATCATGAAGGGGAAGGCGCCTTGTCTTCTATGGCCAGACTCAAAGCAAACGGGTGTTGGGCCACGCATGTAATGCCTGGTAGACGTTTGACTTGGCTGTGCAAACCAATCGTCCAGACAACTCTGAGCCTTGCATCAGGCTACTTTTGCTTACAACTGCATTACCGGACTCCTGCTTCTTCTTTGCAACAACGTCCATCAAGAATCGCTGCTGCAACTTCTTGATCTTCTTCTTCAAGGCCAGCACCCTGTCCCTGTGAAGGTTGTAGGCCTTCCACTGGTGGTAGAAGGACCCATCCCGTGCCTCCAAATACTCTACATAATTGCCAAAATACGTCTTTGATTCGCCGTCAGCAATCTCCACGATGCGATTGCACACCTGGTTTAGGAAGTAGCGGTCGTGAGAGACGATGACCATGGCGACATCTTGGGCTCTCAGGAATGCCTCCATGAACTCCACCGTCTCCAGGTCGATATGGTTTGTCGGCTCATCCAGAAGGATTAGATCCGGCCGGGACAGGATAATCTTGCCCAGGGCCACGCGCATCTGCCATCCGCCAGACAACTCTCGTACCAAGGTGTCCCGATATGAGACCTAGCACATGGTGGATGCCCCAGCTGCTTGAGAAGCTCTCAAATGCGGCTCAGGAGCAAGATCCAGCTGCAATACCAAGTCCTCAACCTGCACTGCCGAAGGGTGCTGAGGCGCACTAAAGTCACTAAAGCGCAAACTGCCCAAGAATAAAGATCTCTTGTGATCACAGCTCATGCTCAAGCACAAGGCCTCACCCTCCAATCCAAAGAACGAAGAGAATCTACAACACATTTCTCAATACCCGTATCTATGCACTGGCGCGCCTCTCCAACGTGCTTTTCAATCTGACTCCGCTCCTGAAAAGTGATGTCGTTTACGGAGGTCAGGTGATGCAGGACCCACTGCAGAGCTTTCTCTGAGAAACAGCACGATTGGGTCCTCCACTAGACCGTCCATCTCTTCTAGCCTCCAATCGCAGTTCACGTCAGTCCAGAACAGTGTGGATTCTCAGGGTGCAGAATGCAACTTTGCATTGCAAAGCGTAACAAAGCTATAGCCGCTGCTTGAGAGCCGCTCCCCCGCCTGGCATTTGAACTTGCCGCGTCGATGGCAGCATCCACCTCTGCCAGCGTGCGGTCACCGAAGACCGACTGCAGCTCCTAAGAGGGCATACATGGTGCTATCAAGAACAAACCTGATCCACTCGTGTAGGTTGCGCAAAGATCTGAGAACTCTCAGGGAGAGGGAAGGGGCAATTTACAAGAAGCCCCTTGAATCCATCCTCCACAGCCGTTTTCCCATTGTCCAGGTCAGCCTCTTGCAACCAAAGGTTTGCGCGCAAGGACATACGACAATATATCGGCACCCAAGCAGGCAGCCTCCTGCTGCATGTAAGCAATCTTCATTTTCTGCGGGTGCTTGATGATCCTGCAGGTCGGCAGCTTCCCCTGCTGGCGGAGATTGGAAATGCCGGCAGAACGGCTGCCCCCAGCCTGCCGCCTGTTGGCTCAATTTCCTCGAGAAGCATGAGGAGCTGCGAGCTCTTCCTTCGTCTCCAACTGTGAAAAATCTCACACTCTCTCTTTCTCTCCAAAAGAACTTCCAAGCATCTTTAAGCAGGCTTCAAGCCTTCAAGCTATTTGCGACGCCTTGAAACGAAACCTTCATCCAAGCAACCCGCAGCCATTGGGGCCGATCAGCCCCACCTTCTGTTTGCGGCAAACGCTCCAGCTTACGGACTCCAAGACCTCGGCTGAGGACTTTTACTGGGCCTCGCAATCTGAAGGACCTTTGCAGTCAGCCAACCGGCTTGGTAGAGTACCGCCCCTTCTCGCCGGCGCCTTTTACCGCCGGCGTCCAGGACACCTGCTGCGCACGTGCATGATGCATTGAGAACCCTTGCACTTTCTAGGCTGGCAAGACCATCAGCATGCCACGTGGCCCAACTGCCTCATTCACGATGACTGCAGGTGTCACCTCTGGCACCTGTTGTGCTCGGCAGGCATCACGTTGTTGAACTTCCGTGCCCAATTGCCTCTGCCGGATCCAGCTCAGGTTTTCGGAGCACTCGGGGTCGCTGTCGCCTTAGTCTCCGTGTGGCATCCAAAGCATCCAGGACATTTCTTGTAAATGCATGTGTGGGCCGCTTTGAGAGCAGACTGCTGCACATCGCCCCGCCGTTTTCATTGACAAGATTGTTGCTGCCGCCACTCTTAAACACGAAATGGGTGCTGCAAATCATGGATGGTGATAACAATGAAACCGTTCCTTGCTGAGCACCTCTGCCTGCGAGGGCGGGCGCGTGGGCTGCCGCCTACAACACGAAGGGAAATGGGTGGTGGCAAGTGTGCAACCTCACAAGGCTATCTGGGCTCTGGGGCGTCAGCCCGCCTTCAGAGGGCCTGCTGGCTTCACTCTTCTGCGAAGGTTGCCCAGCGTCCTGCAGTGTAGCGGCTGGCAACTCCCAAGCAATGCAATAGTATGCAATGGTCTCTCAGCTTGTTTTTGGGTGAGCCTGCTTCTTCGCGAGGCGGACAACCCGCCAGTGCGCGGCCCTGGCTGCGCCGTTACGCACGCGGTTCAGGCGCACCGCGCCGTAAACAGATAGGAAACCAAGGGCTGCTGCTGCGGTACTCGGGAGGGACCTAAGCTGAAGGCAGCACCGGATGGGGTCTTTTTCCCACAATGTTGGCTTCGGTTTTCTTCATCCGGGGAGCCCCTGCGCAAGTCTAAGCGCTGGCTGCGGCTTTGCCGGAGCGCGCTGAAGTGCCGCGGCTGGCGCGTCAGGCGCTGGCGCGGTCGGCGCCAAAAAGTCCATTTTATGGGTAAAGTAGTGCAGTCTTACGGTGCCACACGGCCTTTTGTTGCTGGGCTCCTAGGCTGCGACCTTGGCTCTTTGCTGGACTTCGCAGGGCCCCGTTTCAGGATTTACACTTTCAGGAGGAACTTGTACTTGTGCGGGCTGCGATCTGCCAGATCTCGTATGCTTTTGCAAGTTCAAACGTGTCAGCCTGATGTGCTGAGAAGCTGTGAGCCAAAGGCAAGTAAGCTTTGAAAGTGCAATCTTCCTGGATGTTGGAATGCAGGAAATTATCGCGTCTTTCCAAGCTATTGGACCAGCCAGGCGCTGCCGTTACAAGTGGGCCAAGGTATGGCTGTGAACTTGCGCTAGCCGCTAGCCCAGCGCGACATTTCAGTGCCTCCTCCCCTTCGCTCTCCAAGGGCTCTTCTTCGAAGGGCGCGATTTGATTCTCGTCCTGCGCGGTAAGATGACAAGCTGCATTGAGGAAAGCCGTTGCAAAACACCAAGCCGCTGGTGATTTGCTGGAAAGGCAGCTGCCAGCTTTGCGCCTCCACATATTCTGTGGGATGCTCTTCTGGACCAGCCTGCTCCACACGCTTGGTGACAAGCCACACTTCTCTGCTGCCATGTTCGGCACCCATTATCACCCCCCTCCATGCCTTTCTAGAATTCCAAAAAAAGCCCACACTTGGAGGATTTATGCGTTCTCATGTGCTTTCACTGGTCCTGTACGACACTTGCGAATGAAAGATGACGCTTTCTTCAACATCTGCAACACTTCCAAGGTATGTCATACGGCCATCCATCCCCTTCTCCCATCTTGTTTCAACTACTCCAAGCCGTGCGAGCGACCTCGGACTGCCAGCATGTTCGTCTAAGCCCTATATAATCCGTTACAGTAGTGTCCAGTCTCTTTTCCATCATCCCCATCTAGCCCAAGTATAACCCTGATGTTACCCTAATAGGTACCTATATCCCCTATAATAATAGCAATAATGATAATAACAATAATAAAACAATAGTAATAAAAATAGTGATAGTAATAATACTAGTACTACTCATGATAATAATACCAGTACCCCTATATTCGTTGCCTCTGCTGGACTGGCAGCATCAGCTCTTGGCGTCGACGCCTGCAAGATGAACGGAGCAAATCTGCTTCAGGGCCGTCTGCGTCGTTTTCCAGTAACAGGGGGCCACAATGTAAACCAAAGGTATTGCTTACTACCAGGACTCCCAAAAAGGGATCCCAGATGTTTGGAAACCCCAACGGTACATAGGTAATCCCTTCCTCCTGATATTAGATGATGTCCCCCCCTAACCCCGTACTGTTTAATATTGGGGGAAGTCATTTGATATTGGACGGCTTTGTTTAAAAGAATTAGATATGGCTGCCTTAGAAATCCCTTGGAAGTCCACGGAAAATCAATAATCAATGAACTCAGCTAGTTAAGCACAGTAGTTAATAAGTCAATTGGGATTGCAAAATAAATGAATCAGTTGGATAAATAATTGATAATGCCAGAACCCCGCCTAATTCATGATTAGGTGGCCGCTTCTAAAATAATCTTTCCTCGTAACAGTTCTCTTCCGGATTTTCAGGCACCAGAATTTATTCCTTAGTATTAGACGGAATGTTTTTCTTGGGGGGAGAGGACTATGTGTGGGCCTGCCCAGCTTCGTTCTCTAGTGTCGGCTGTGCTGGCGCTGCCTGGCAGGAAGTGAACAATGAAGGCAAGCTCGCAAATGGCTGACTCATACACTGCTTCTGACCTCGCGCATTTGTGTGAGAGTGTCGAGATTCGGATGACAAAGCAGGCGCAGCGCACAGAATATGTTCTGAATAAACAAGGGATAGGGCAAAACCGAGAAACACAACTGGTATGTGACCTAGGCAACATCGGATTGGTTTCAGGGTGCTCACGCAAAAGTACCCGTGCACAAATCCCGTGAACAGCTATAGCACCAGCACCAAATGAGCTATAGTTCAAACTCCGAGTATCCCCTTGATAACCCTGACAATTGTCCCCTACAGAATCCCATACATAACACCTCTCTAAGGAGTTTAGACTATAGCTCAAATGATGCACGCTCGACTTCAACAAAGAACCCTCCGCGTGCTCTCTTAGGCCCTTAGCAATCCTCACTTTTGCACAGCTCGTACATCATTTGTATGGCGCTTGCCGGTTCTTTTCGGCCAACAACAGACGTGAGTTGGTCTAGGAATTCTTGAATCCTCCCTTGATGCGGAATAAGGACCGACCACAGTTGAGTAGTGTTTTTTGGTG
>CAJNIZ010023113.1:156698-171819 GCA_905231905.1 Symbiodinium pilosum
TACCATAGTATCCCAAATAAAATGCGAGTCAGTTGTGCATGAGAATAGTTGGCATTTCCGCCACGGATGCTTACCGCTCGTCGGAAAAGCATGATTGTGATCAATGTGGCGCTCAACAGCACTGGATTCGGTGATGGCGAGGGCTCGCGGCAATGCGGATCGAGCAGGTCGACTCGAATCAGTCACGACAGATGACATAAAGGCCAGGCAGAAGTGGGACCCCTGCCATACCTGTTCCTTTTTAGCATATATACATGAATATATATATATATGTATATTTATACAATCTGCTTACAAAACACCAAAAGCTGTCAAATGCGAAGGGAACAGCACTCATTTTTGTGGCCTATTTGCGGCGCTGAGGGCTGCGCTTGCTCAAAACCTTTGATTCGCTCAGGTAAGCACAGGGCGGCCTGCGGCGGCGAAGTTCCTTGAAGCCAGGTCGGCAGTGTTCTGTTTGCCTGCAGGTTGTAAATCTCAGGGCCAATAGGTGTGGCTTTCACCAACTCACGAATCGCGGGACATCTACATCTTTCAATGCAGCCTGAACGCTTGAACTGGCAGGAGCACTCCATGTGATTACCTATCTGCCAGTTGGCATCTCATAGTACGAAAGTGCATCGCACGGGTTGCGGGATGTACCGGTGGCCTGCTTCAAAGATGACCTTAAGCAATCAAGGCATCAATATTAGTTTTTGGAGCAGGGCATGCACGCCTTGATGATCCTAACTTCAGCTGAACCTTGCAGCTTTATTTACATTCCCAAACAACAATATCGATTAAGCAGCATCTGGTAGTGTCCTAAACAGAGGGACCACAATACAAACCTAAAAGTGCTTTTTGAAGCACGGGCTGTTGTTTTGAGGCCGGCGCATCTGCAAACTAAACATGAAGCACCATATTCTATGGCTTACTATGGGGATCCCCAAGGGACCCCCCAATTTTAGGAAGCTTGTGCAGCCCAGAAGCTCCTGTGGTTGCGCCTCCTGTGGGAAGGCAACTTGCCACTGATGACATGAACTAGAGACCGCAGAAGCCAGTAATCAAGGCTGCTTCTTCGAAATCGTTGCTTCCATGTCATGTGTGGTGGAATACCCCTGTTCACGAAACTGACCGGCATGCTACGTGGCATCTTAGCCTCCAAGGAGCTTTCCCCAAACCCCAGAAAAGTCAACAGGCTAGGACTAAGCCAGCAAAAAGGTTCAGCAGGGATCAGAGTTCTGTCGCCTGGGAGATGGCGAGCCTATTGCAGGGTTGGCTGGTGCTACAGGTGCAGAGAAAGAGCACTTCCTTTCAATCCAATTTGTCCAGCCTCTCGCGCAACACAAGCATTTTTTGTGAAACATGCAACTGATGTCAGCCTTGACCGGCACGGTTTTGAAGAGAACATTCCTCCCTGCAAGACGCGCGATGCGCCTGGGGACTTGAAGCGATCAGAAATGAGGGCGCAAATGCTGCCCTGGTGCTACTGTGTGGCGAGCCCAGGAAGCGCTCGAAGGCTCGCCAGTCTGACCCAAAGATGTCTGCCACTGCGGCGGTAGCAACTGATTGGCGTCGTGCGAAGGCTGCCAGTGAGCAGGAAAGGGTTGCAAAGGAGCATTGTATTGACTTGAACCAGCCGACGTCCAGTCCGAAATAAGCGGAGCCTGTGGTCTCCACCCGGGAGAATTAGGGAAAGTCTCTGTGGGTGGCGGTGGCCACCTATGTCCTGGCCGTTGTGCTAAGCTCCGGGCGTGACGTGGTGCCAAGCCCTGGGAGTGAGGCCGTGATTCAGGGACGCGAAGACCGAAGAAAAAGGACCAAGCAGTGTCCAAGGCGCTAGGCCCGCTAGGTTTTTGAGCCTCTGCCACGCGTGGCAGATCTGGTTCTGACGTCGGATGTGGCAGATTTGGTGACGACGTTGGATGCGTTGGCAAGCCCTGAGGGCTCTGGACGGGCGTTGGCGCCGAGTCCGGCGTCGTCACTTCCTTGTCATTTTTCGGACGTTCCAGCTGCTCCATCTCAACATCCCCGAGCAGCCCAGAGACTGCAGGAGCGAGCACCGTGGTTCGTCTTCGCATGGAAGGCACGTGAGGATTGACTTCCTCCTCTTCAACAACGTGCATCGGCACCTCATCATAGAGAATGTAGAAGACACAGTCCAAGCGCAAAAGTCGCTCTTCTGCTGCTTGCAAGTTTTCCAGTCTCTCTACTTCAGTTTTCAGACCTTGAGGATAGCGCACTGCTGTCCCACTGGTTTCCAAGGCCTTAATCTTTTGCGAAATCTCCATTAATATCTCATACCGTCGCTGCTTTCCAATTTCCACCATCATCCAATCAACGCCCGCCAGTGTGGTAAAGAAGTACTTGGCCATTGCGACCCCAGCCAGCTTTAACCAGAAACTGGGCTGCAGCACCGAAATTTGTTCAGCTATGTACTTGTAAGCATCCCTCTCAACGCTCGCGGTTTCTTCCGTATCCTCGTCGCCGATCGTGAGTTTGTAGCGCTTCCAGGCAAAAGTGCAGATGAACACGTACCTAAGATAAGTCTGAAGGCCATTGACTTTTATGACTTTATAAGGATCACATAGAAATTAAGGGTAATAGAGACTAAGAAAATTGTTCAAACCTACCCCTGGGACCCAATGAGAGCGAGGATGGTGGATGCACGGTTCATGCTGACCTCGGTTCTCACCACATACGGGCCTTGGGTTTAGGGGGTGAACAGTGAAAACCCTAATTAAACCCTCAAAGGTTGCCTCAACCCGTAAATAGTAGCTCCCATTGGCTTTTCCATTCTCCCAATTTAACCCCTATGTCCTTTACCCCATCCCCATCCCTATATAATATAGTCCTATGTAGTATACCTATAAAACCTCTATATAACTTTTATGTTATCCCTATATAAGCTATATGACCCTATATAATCCCATATTAGGAGCCCGCCCCAATCTTCGGCCAAAGCGGCCATGACCTGGGCGACGGCCTTGTCAGTCAGAGGACGTGTGATGGTGTAATAACTGCCAAGAGCCAGATACCTTAGAAGCTATTATTGCGGGATAATATAGGATATAGGGGTAATGTAGGGGTTAGACAGGTACTATATGGGGGTTACACAAGAAAGGGATAATGGAAAAGAACTTGGAAGTGACTATTTAGGTATACTACCCCGCTTCCAACTTGCCCTACAAGCCCTTGTGCATCTTCCTTGCATAAGTTGCGTGCATGCAGCAAGATGCTAGGTACAGAAAGGTGCTCGAATCAAATGGGCCGCAGCTCGAGGCCCTGTCGCCTTCCTGTTCAAAGTCAATGGATACACCCTCACCACTTGTGTCAGCAAAGCTGCATCATAGGGCCAAAGGCCATGACGAGCAAACCCAAAAGCATCCAGAAGTCTCCCAGGAGCTGGAAGAAGATGTGATACATTCCCCACGTCATCGGACAGTACAGCAGTGGGAGCACAACCACGAACATGCCTGGGCGTTGGCCATGGCATGACGTGATTTTGAGGCCCTGTAAACCACAAGATTGCTATGACGGGTCTGGCCAAGTCACCTGGAATGGTGGACTGCGGGGCTGTAACCTTCACCTTCAGGGTTTCAAGGCAAGAAAGTCTGCAATGTGCTGGAAAAGGCTCCTGAGTTTAGGCATCCTTTGGCTGCCTTCAAGGCCCCGCGGAGAAGCGCAGGTGCGAGTGCTAAAGCTGCAGGCATGATGGTGTTGAAGCCTCGTAGCCTTGTGAGCCCATGGCTTAGCTTAGCTGGCTGGAGTGTAACAAATCTTAGGACAGCCTTGCTCAAAACCTATGCTTCGCAAGTCGGACAAGGCACCCATTGATCAAACCCATGCCCATAGAAACGCTCTGCTTCATTCGTTGGGCAATCGGCCCAGCCGATGCTGCCACTTGAAGTGCATTTTCCTGAAGCAGGGCAACATCACCAGCAACCTACGTCAGAAAGCGCATTTTGCTGAAGCGTTTGAGGCTGAGAATCAAAACCGAGCTCGATGGTGCCCCTCAGGTTTGGCATCACCGTAGTCCGGCAAAGCTCAGTGGCTTGCTCGATTGCCTGCTTGTGGAAGCGGTCTGGCTTGTTGAGATAATCCTCGACTTGGCCACAAGTGGAGTGGATCGGCCTTGCATGCGGCTGAGATCAAGCCCCCAAGTACAAACAGGGTCCCTGCCTGAAGTCGAAGTCCACCAGCTTGATGAAGGAACAGCACTTCAAATGCTTGTTCGGGGTCATCTTCAGCGTGGAACATGTCTTCTTGGCAAAGTTCTCCGCGCTATCTATGTGACCTTTGCCCTCAATGTCTATGAGCTGCATGCAGGCATTGTTCACACTTGATGCCAAATCTTCTGTTTGATTGCCTGTGCTGCTGGCAACATAGACTATCAGCATGTGCGACTTCACCTGCAAACATGTCGTTTTTCAAAGCATTACATATCGGCAAACATTTCTGGCTGAAATTGCTGAGCATCCCATGTGTTGCGAAAGCTCGGAGGCAAAGGTGTGCACCACGGGATCCAGGACGGACCAGTCCACGAATAGACGCGTGGGGATCACTGTTGCCTGGAAATCACATGTACTGAAGAGAAGGCAATTTACATCAATTTACAGTCTTCGATGTTCCTGCTGAGAATGTCAGATTTGCAAGTCAAAAGCTGCAGCCCAACGCCGGTGACCCTTATGTGACCCTCACCAGTGTTGAAACACGCCACCAGGAAGGGTGCTACCAGGCTGAATGCCCAACCGGTGAGCACCCCGCGGTGCGACTGATTGAAATGGGACCTCGGGTCCGAACGGGGGATCCGAATCGATAGATGAGGTTTGTACTAATTAGTGTACTTCTGGTCTGCACACTAATTACGGGTGCGAGCGGTTTGGTAATGCGAAAATGGCGTGTTGCAAGTTTCTGTATGCATGGCGGGTGGCCACTTCCTCAGCGACCACCAAAGGAAGTAACAGCCTCTGACTGCATCCAACGTTCAAGTCAAGGCATGAATCCACAGCCATACAAGAGTCGTGCTTTCTCTCACTTGGCCAAGCCACTGGCTCCCTGACAACAGACTTCAAGCATTGCCTGTAAGATGTCCATCATCGCCGTTTGGCTGATGATCTTCGCAAACCTTGGGGCCGGGAGGTTCCTAGTCTCCATGGCCGAGCCTGCAACATACATGCTATCGAAAGGAACAGGCTCTGCTGAAGCTTTGGCTCAGAGGACATCCCGGTGTAGAGGTGTGTGCTGTACGCAAACCATGCCTCTGGATCCTTTGCGGTCCAGGTCTGGTTGGACATCTCCACAAACTGTGGGAAACGCACAACGTTGCCGTTTGTCTCGATTCCTTGGACGTATGTGCACATGTCTTGCAAGCGACACGCGAGGAGCAGCAGACGTTTGGAGCAAAGCGTCTGCTTTTGTGGATCCACGAATTTCTTGTCATCATCGCCCCGGGCACATCGGCAGCTTCAATGAAAAATGCCAGCACACAGAATACCACCGAGACGAACATCATGCTTCGACGGACTGTCAAGAAGTTGATCACGGCATCATTGAAGACCTTGCGCTGTGTTGCAAGAAAAGCCCTCTCCGTAGAAGAGTACACGTTCTTGTCGCCAGAAGCGGTCTCCATCGACCGTAGGAAGTGGAGTGGCAGAAGCATCGCATAATTCACAAGCATCCTCCAATCCTGACAGGAAGGGATCACCTTTATCTACCTTCAGCCGCATGCGACCCCAGTGCGGAACCAGGCTTCCAGACTGGTCTCTGATTGTTCTAGGGCAACTCTTGCACAGCTCTGGAAAACCTAGCGGTTTGCGCAAGCACCCTCCTGAACACAGGAAGCCTCGAAGCTCAACAAATCTTAGTCCTTCTTGCGTTTCCAAGCAATGCTGCTTACAGTGATCGGCTCATAGAAGCTCCCTTGCTGCAACGACTTGCAACAGCCGTATGCAAGCACCGATCCGATCCATATGATCAACACCCCGGCAAGTAGCCAAAGGGCCTCAGCTGTGCAAACTCTTCTGCTGCATGTAGCTTATGCCACCCTCCAAGGATGGTTAGTCTCAACGGGAAGGATGTGTGCTGCCCAGCAGCAGACTTGCTGGAGATGTTCGTCTCAAGGAGCAGCCAGTCCGGCCAGCCGGTGTCGTCATCCCAGGCCATGGCTAGTTCAGGACGGAGGCAAGCAACGCCGAGAAGGCATAGCCCTATCTTACAACATAATCGGAACTTTTCTAGACTGATATCTGCTCCAAGTCGGCAAGGTGGCTTGCGGCAACACACATGCATAGGTTGCCCTTTGCAAGTTGAACGCGTTAAGATCCTATCCTTGGTGCAAAGGCCTTTAAGCTGTTGGGGGCTAAAGTATTCCATGTGCATTTTCACCTCGCTGGGTGATGACGTTTACCTTGCTTGTCAAGTCAAGTTGATTCAACAAACGCACAGCTTTTACTTGCATTTTTTGAGGCTTGAAGTCATGTTGGCTGAACGCTTGATCTGTGACGGTGATGCCAGTCAATGTTCATAAGCAGTACTCAATACTGAGCCAGCATGCATTGCCAGCATGCGGAGGTCTATCCGAAGCTTGTGGGCTAACGCACTGCTTTGGGCTTTCGTGTTCATTCTCTCTTCAAAGCCTACACCCTATACACCCCTATATCCCCCCAACATAAGCCCTAAATAGCCCCTGCTGAATGTGTCAGCCTGCATCGGCACAGCGGAAGGCGAGGATGAGCCTGCGACTGCTGCTCAAAGCACTCTTGGAAAGGTTCAGACTGGACATGAGGGGGCGAGCTGCTACATCATTTGACCCATAGTCTGAACTCCTAGTATCCGGCTTAATAACCCCTATAGTAGTCCCCTTTGTAACCACCTTTAAGGATCTTAGATTATGGCTCATGCTCTAGTCTTCACCACTTGAATTCAGTCGCAGCAGCCAGCCTCTTAGGCATGACTTCGTAGGCTGCGCAGAGCTTCCTTTCGGCGACGGCGCCTGCCAACTGTTTGAAGACCAAGTTATGCCAACTTGGGCAGCTGATTGGATGCCCAGGCCCAATGCAAGCACTCTGGCCCCTAATCCGTGAGCAGCTCAAACTGCCAGGCGGAGCAAGGCGGAGTGAAGTCATGAAGTGCAGCCAAGAGGCTACACTTGAAGCGCTCTGTTCTTCAGGCGTCCATCTATCCGATGCCTCTGGCGTTTGCCTGGTGCCGGGTCTCCGTGTTCGCCCTACAGCTAGCCAAGTCAGAAATGGCCTTGTAGAATCTTCTCCGGGCATGCGGCGCCGTGCACGCGGACTACGGTCCTCTGCCATTCTCATGCGAAGAGTCTCCCTGCAAGCTGGCCTGGTGAATTAGTCTGTGAGATAAGAGGCACCTGACTTTTCGGGATGGATGCAGAGCGCATGTTTCCTTGCGACAGTTCTCTGATATTATCCAAGATCTTTACCCAAATGCGCAAACACTTGCCCTATGCTGAGTGGCTGCAGCCAGGGCATTGTCGTTGAAATGGAGAGAGAGAGAGTGCGTGACAGAGAGAGGGAGGCTGTCTCAAACATCTGACCACCCCCTTGCAAACGCGCTTTTGCCGAGAACTCGGCAAGCTGGTGACTGGTTCGCCGCTTTGCGGGGGAAATCCAGCCTCAAGCCTGAAGCTGTTGCGCACCTCAAACTTTTCATGCTGGACGTCAGGAATCGTATTGAATTCCCTTGTCTGCCAACTTGAGACACACATGAGCTAAAGCTTCTACCATGTTTGGTGGTCAAAAGGTTAGCCAGGAGGTAGAAGGCGCCGTTCAAGTTCCACTCAGTATCTCGACTTCTTCTTCGTGCTCTTTGGTGGATTTAGCCTAATTACGTGTCCAACCTCAAACGAAAAAGCAAGAAGTCTGCAAGCACTTCTTGCCAGCACCAAACGAGCTGACCCTTTGCCTGACATTTTCCCTCTCTGCACTTGCTGTCATGTGATGGTCTGGCCAGCCTCCTACCCAAAGCAGGGCGCTGCGTGCGCAACATGTCGTGAGACTGCTCACTTCCGAAGAACGTGCGTTGAAAAGGTCAATGAGATGCATCTGCCTTGAATGAGGTGCAAAGATGTTGAAACTTCATGCATTGATAAGTCGCAGACCCCTTCGCTCCGCCCTCACTGATGCTCCTGGACTCCACCTAATCAAGCCTTGCCACTGAGCACTTTATGGGCAACACAGCAACTCCCGAGAAGCTGGCTTAGTCATCGTCCTCGTCGTTCACCATGCTGCCAGAGGCAACGCTGCTCCCTGAACCAGGCGCCCATGACTGCTTTGCTTATTTAGCAATCACATCCGCCTGTGACTGCTTTGCCAATTTAGCAATCACGCGAATGTGTTGGGCCAGCAGCTGTAAGTGCCCAACCACCTCCCAGGGTACTTCCTCCTGCCCTTCCACCTGGCAGAAAACAGCGAGCTGAAAGCTGGGCGTAAAAGAGTTGCCGAAGAAGCTCATTGAAGCAGCGACAGGTCAAGTTCAAATCACACCGGGTTTCATTGTCTTCATGAGGGCTTTATCGTACAGCCTGCATTGCACCGAATCCGAACATGAAGAAACCCGGCCGTAGCAATTCAATTCCCAAGCCCGCAACGGCCTCGCTTCTTGCCTTGCGACTTGACCTTCCATGGCTGTTTTTGTAGGCAGTCTTTCCGGGCTGTGCGGGTTGGATTATGCTCTTTTTTTTGTTGTTGTTCTTGTTCTTCTTCTTCTTCTTCGTCTCGCCGTTGCCACCGTCCGACACGTCCACGTTCTAATTATTCGAGGCTGTGGGTCAGACCCGCCTAGCACTTTTGAAGCTTTGGGTGCTGTTCTTGCTTTGGTTCTGGCAGACGGCCGATGGTCGCAGGGTCCAGGACGACTACCCCGAGCCAGTGTCTTTACACACGAGGCTGCTGATGGCAGCTCTGCTGCGTGCTGCGTGCTGCTGCGTGCTGCTGCGTGCTGCTGCGTGCTGCTGCTGCTGCTGCTGCTGCTGCTGCTAGCATCAACCACAGGGGCAATGTTGGGATGGTGTCGCCCCAACAGATTCAGTTTCAACAAGTCCCTGCTTGGGCTCTTTGCTGGATTGTATGTGTCATCGCCGGACACGAATTGAAAACCAAGAATACTCAAAACCAGCTTCTTTCTGCTAGGCACTGAGAAAGTCCAAGACATAATTGACATCGGCACCCCTAAGAGAAACACTGTCTTTGGAGACAGGGGCATGAACAGGGACAGATTCGAGCATGACAGTGTGCGATCATCAAATCATCAAGAAGCCATGTTGAGTTAGGTCATGAGGACTTTCTTTCTTTCTTTCTTTCGTTCAGGCTATGGGGAAGGGAAAGGTTTCCCCTCCCCGGGCATCAATACCCAGCCCGTGTTGGGGTTACACTACCCCTCGTCGCTTCTGGATGGATTATTCCTGAGTAGGCCATGAGGACTCTCCTTCTCTCTCAAGTTCATGCAGTGGCACCAGACACCATGCAACGTGCAGCAGCGCACGGGCCAAGTAGGCTAGCCAAGTAGGCTACTGGGTCACAATCTATTGCCAACTTCTGCCAAGTTTCAATCTTCGACAGAGTTTTCTCCTAGGCTCTGCAGGCTGACTATCGGGACGAGCTAGCTTGAAATGGTCTTGGCAAGGTGATCCAGTTGAGGCTTCTGGGCTCGGCTACGGTCTTTGCAAAGCCAACCAGCTGGGGACAAACCTCAACACATGTAGAAAGCAAACGTGGGAAAGCTCAGCAGTCCTGGCTGGCTTCCCTCGGTCTGTTCTATGTGAGTGCGCCTAATGATCATGAAATCTATTCGGATGATCCTTCTGGGAGTCGTCAGGGACTAGACTTTTGGCTCGACTTTGAGCAGTTGCCTTCGGCTATGCAGCCGGGAGCACGAAGGTCAAAGCCTGCTTTGCCAAAGGCAAGCCGTCTTCGGCCAAGGCACTAGCTTGGACAGCTGGTCCTCCTGTTCCTGCACATCTACATCAGATTTACCTGTTGTGCTGACGGGCGAAAGCAGCTGTAGGACTGAAAGATCCCATGTGCCAAGCGCCCGAAGATCATATGTGGTGCTGCATGACAGCAACTAGTGTGCAGCAAACGGCTCCTCTACCACATCGCGAGGCCACGGTGCATTCGTATCTGTAGATCCTCCATATCGCCTGATAGTGTCCTTGCCGCCGCAAGGCACTGCTGTTGCCGTAGGTCGATGGACGAAAATGGGACATGGACACCAGAGGCACGCACAAGATGTTCTAAACCTTACCCCAAACCTACAGCAACAATCTGCTGCGCTACTTTGCTGTGATCTCATGCCCGGCTTGCTTGCAAAAGCGCGAACCTCTAACTGCATTGACAGTTGCATGCTTTCAGCTATGTTCATGTAGCTCCTCGAAAACAGGATGAGCACTGGCTGGCTCCAGAACTTGAATGCCGCCGGCTAGACCAACCTCGGATTGCCAGCGAGCGCTGCAGTTTGGCAAGAAGAGCAACTGCTGCTCTCAAAGTTTCAGCTGCAGTGACACTGTCTTGTTAGGAGCAGCCCTCCTCGCCAGGATTGCAATGGCAACGGGACTCCGTGCAAGCTCCTCTGATCTCCAATAGCAAGTTTGCATCGGCTCGTTTAAAATCAGTGCGGCTCACTTTCAACATCTCAGAATTGTTAGACCTCAGTGCAAGTTCACGTGCAGTTCTCATTAACTTGCAGGGCTGCATCCTTGCAAAGATGAAGTGCTCGGGCACACGTCACTTAGATGCCAAACCGAGGAAAGTTTGCACAGAATTTGTGGGCTGTGATCCAATCAATCGAGTTGATAAACAACAGCAGCAGCAGAAGCAGCAGCAGCATCATCAGCATATGGCTGCAAACCGTGGTTGCCGCATGGCGTTCAAAAGCGCACTGTCGACAAAACCTGCGCAAAGCCCTGAATCGAGGAGCAAAGCCTCTGAGATTGCTCTAGGTTGTGTTTGTGCGTGTCGACGGGAAGTTCCAGGCATCCCGTATTAGAAGCCACGTGCCAAGCATTAGTCAAGAAGCATCGCCTTCATTGAATTCCAAAGGTTGATCCTGAGTGGCAGAGCTCTAGCTGTCCCCATGGACTGAAGCGCAGCGTCGTGAAACAAGTAAGGCAATTGAAACCTATTCAAACCGCAACAACATAGACACTGCTCAGTGAGAGCGGTGATTCCTCATGCTGCAGAAGCTCCATCGCCAGGCCAGCCAGAAAGCCTGACCACCGCTTCCTTGCATGCAGAATCAAGAGCTGTTTAACATAAGCCATCGTCCAGGCACTGGCATCGCTGGCTTTGAAGGTCGACTATGCCAAGTGTCCTCGACAAGGCGTGCAGCGTGTTCGCTGTGATGGCTGCTCGGTTCAAGCGAGCGTAGCCCTGGCAGGGAGCTAGGCTGCTGTGGCAATTGAATGTAGCAAGCGGACAAATACTGTTGCCAAGTGCCCGCATGTCTTGCTTGATACGCATACGCATAATCAAAATATGATAATTAGTATGGCCACGGCCACCTCTTGGCTGCGTATCCAATGCAGAAGGTACCGGAAGATCTGAAGTCCATGCTAGGCAGCTTGCCAGGCTGAACCGTTTAATGCTTCAAACTCAGATGCTTTGTTGTTACCTATGGGTTCGGGGGTTGCCTCGTTGACTGCACACGCTAAGCTAGGAAACATGTAAACAAAAAATGTCTGGGCATATCACACATCAGGCAACATCCCAGTGGACGCTGATACCAGCTCAACGCGAGCAAAGCCTGAGACCACCCAGTTTACTGTGGGCGCTTAGTCTTGATCCAAGATCGAGTGTCGCCTGGTTGGAGAACTAGCTAGCTGTCACATACATAGGTGGGCCCAATATGAGATCTCGCGCTTTGTCGACTTACTTGGAGGTTCATACTTGAGCATGCGCTGGCACCCCGCCATCCTCATGAGATATGGCTGTGCAACCCAGAGACCCAGCGGATGCCGCATCAAAACACACGTCTGACAGATGGCCGCCACACGACGTGTACCACAATACGTGCGTACGGACAAATGAGCTCCCCCCCTGTGGACGTTGACCGACACGCAAGAAAACATGCCGTGCGAGATAGGCCGATCGTTCGTAGATGCAGCGTCAGGTTTACAGCGCGGTCCGTGCATCTGCTCCAAGTTTGCCAGAAGCATCTGTGGATAAGGGAGTTTGGGGAAGTGACTCTGGTCACTGACATTCAGGGTGACCTCAAAAATAGGCCACCACCTTAATCTCAGGCAGCGGCTTCCCCAGTCCAGGCCTGCATGTTCGAGTAGGCGTCGTGGTAGGATTGGGTCAGCTGCGCAATAAGCAAATTCCTCATCTCAAGGCAGTAGCCAACATGCTCAATAATGCTGCTTTAACACCTGTCCAACCCCCTGAAGCAAAGCAAGCCGCAGTTTGACGCACATGCCATGAGCAGCCTGCCCTTGCTAACTGATGATTACGGACAACAACACCTTGGTGATAGCCCGCATTGCGCAATATTTGCCCCCGCATCTAGCAAGGGCTCATCAGCATAATGGACACTACAAACACAAAGACCGCGATCGGCACAAAGACAAATACGGAGCGTGCCGCAATGTCGAGGTAGTTCTCCTGTACAGCACAATGCCAGCAGCACGAGCATCTGGCAAGAAGCTGCGGTAGCACCTACTCTTGAAGATCAGAGAGCAGCAGCTGCAGGAATTTACCAATCAGTAAAAAAACCAGCTATAGCATTCTGCGTCTGCCCTGCAGCTCCGCTAGCCCCGCAGGCGCATGTCCCAGTTTCAGGCAGTGGAGACTGCAACTCCCACTCCTCGGGATATATCTCCAATGCCATCTGGAAGAGGACGTCAGCCCAAACGTAAAACCCTTCGATGGACGGATACTCGTTGTAAAGGGCGCTGACCGACGTTGAAAACCTTGCTGGCTCTTTCAATTCATGAGTCTTCCAAGATGCGCCCTTACCGAAGGCGTCAATCCGCTAGTTCTTCTCTCGCCTGGTAAATGCAAGCAAGCTGCGCGAGTATAATGCAAGTCAGAGCGCAAAGGAAGAGGGCAACTTCACCCAGCATTCGCCCACAAACCAGAACCTTGCAATGCTGTTCTCTGGAGACTCTAGTGCCTTCAGACCTGGGTGCGGTTGTGGCATCAGCCAGTGCTGCACAAACCCTTCGCGGTCAGGCAAACATGTTAAACACATCGGGCTTCTGAAGATGAGTGGACGATTCTCTGCATCCAGTTTACCCTGTGTAGCTCCAACATCATGTGGCTCGTGGCTTAAGGATCCCCAGCAAATTGCAATAGCTTTTTCACTTTGTTCCCCAAGTTGCAGTTTCCATACATGGGGTCCCAACATAGACCCCAATATGCTGCGATCCCTACGATAGCGACCCCCCAAACGTAGCCCTCACTTCAGGAACCCCTAAAAGTGTTTCTCAAGTGTATCCAGGCAACATAGGCGGAAATTCGCATGGAGAAGATGGCCAAGTCCAGAAGAAGTGCCCAGTAAATCATCATGGCCAGGAAGCTGGTGATGGAGTAGGTGCCCATGAACTCCTGTGAATTTGCTTAGATCTTGTTCCCCCCCTGGGCTGTTGGGTTGATAGATGTTAAGAATCTCAGCCTCAAGCTGGCTCTCCCTGCAGAATGCAACCCAAAGTGTCCCTACGGCGTCCAACCCCGATTTTGTGTGGATTGCTTAACCTGTACCGCGCCCGACAATGCAATGCAATCCATCTCTAGAGGGCTTGTCTCAATTCTGAAGACTGGCAAGTACCAAATGTTAGGGTTGCAACTAGTGCAGTTTCTTGAAGCACAGCAACGGTAAAAAACAATGGCTGCCATAGGCTATTTGCATAGAGCTTGGGATTTAGGATTTGCAGTTTAGGGACATGCCCTAAAGGAACGTTTGCATCGGAATGACAAAGCACACCAGCTTCCAAAAGATCTTTGCTTCCTCAGCTCCCTGGCAGGTAGTTGTCAATGGAAAGCCGTTCGGACCAGTCTGGCCGAAGATCAGGCACAGAATGAAAGGCTCCTCATGCCCAACAGCACGTAACAAATCAGGCTGCCGCGTGCACCCTTCCTTGTAATCACGACTCTTCAATTGTCAATTGCGGCTATCGCTCAGTTGCAGCTGTCCTGTGCGCAGCTGATAATGAGGAGCCACATGAGGCAGAAATTGGCTGCATCTTGGGCGCTGAAGAGGAAATTCGGAATCCTTACACGACGCAGCACTGTGCAACCAATGGTTGGTACTTGCGCAGTGCATGCTTCCTGTCATCGTTCTGGTTGTCGCATATTTGGCAGAGTCTGACCCGCGCTAAGCGAAGAGTCGGGTGACGTATCACAGGCCCTGGAAGTAGCTGTTCATGCTCAACTACGAGGGGCACACTGGCAATTAGGAGTCTGGCAACTGAAAAAGGGTGGACGTTAGCCACTGTTCTTTCAGGACACTTGCCTGTGATTCGCACATGTCACGGGATGTACTTGGCATCTACGAAGCTGGAATACGCGAACAGCAACAGGATTCGCTCTGTAAGGGATATGGCTGTGGTACCAGGCGTCGGAATGCAGAACGACCTGTTGAGATTTCCGCTCGCGCAGTCGGAGCACGTTTTTCGGATAGTGCCTCGGGCGGCAAGGTCTGTATGCCAAATGATGTACCCTATTATGCCATGGTAGTTTCGATTATATTTTCCATTATCCCAATATAACCCCCAATATAACCCTAATACAATCCCCAATATAAACTACTGCAACAATCACTATCCCTGACCCATATATACAGGCTTTTGAGCTTGGAATGCCAGCCCGAGCTTCAAACTCGAAAGGATTCGTAAATGCGGAGATCAGAGCAAGGGCTACAATAAAGAAAAGCAAGACACAAAGAACTGTTCGAAGCTTTAAACCCAGAATCACGCAAGTCATGGTACCGTACGCAGCAGAACTGAAGAGACTTGAGCTAAAGCGCTGAACATCAGCTTGCACATCATGCCCAGGTAGTTCATCATGCGGAACGTGAACATGACGATAAGCCTCAGGCTGGCTCTGCCAAGGACTAGACTTTCATCTGTCCCTGGGTGGACCCCCAACCTGTAATAGTGGTATAATAGGAATATAAGAGCACC
>CAJNIZ010023113.1:171919-184870 GCA_905231905.1 Symbiodinium pilosum
CTCTGGACATTGACCAAAGCTATACAGCAGCGCCCGTCTCCAGGAAGCTGCAGACTATTGCACATGGTCCCTTCATTGCCTGTATTTTCCGTGGCCACGTGTCCAAAACGCAGTGTCCCATCTTACTGCAGCCTGTTATACAAATATGGGACTGTTGCAAAGAAGTGTGCCCAAATGTGTGATTAATCATGAGGTACTGTTTCATGTTTAATCCTAGTTTCCATTCAATTTTCCATTTCCTCCGCCATTTAATTCTCCAGTATTGTTGGGATGAAATATCTGCACACCCTAAAACCCAAATGGTAGTTTCCGTTTTCATCATAGAGTAGCTTCCATTTCATGTTCATTTGATTGTCCATGATAAGGATAATCTTAGGAAACTCCCATATCTCAGTATGGCCATATGCCCTGTTATCTTTGCATCTTCTTCTCAATTACACGTCTATGTATATATATATACACCTACATGATCCCCAAAGCCTCGCGGCTCCAGCTTTAGGACTGTGGGGGGCGGCAACTTGCTCGGGCTTGTGCCTCTAACTTGCTTGTAACCGTGGCTCCTTGCTTTGAACACGGTTCTTCTACAGCCCTGTGATATGCTTCCGCGTAGTTTCCCTGCTGTCTGATGGACCTGCGGTACGACTCACACGGGTGCCGATTGTTGGCCCCTCCTGGCTGGAAGCAGTTCGACTTCAGTCACGGATTGTTTATTGCTGCGGCTTGACTTTCTCCTTTTCATGGTTTTCATATGGGTTCTGGTTCCCAGGAGCACCCCTGCTGGTCGGGAGCACGATGGCTTCACCAAATGGCTCACCTATGGAGATGTTCCAGCTGATGGCCAACGTTTGCCGGCCCATAATGGTTTCCAGCCCTGGGCTTTGGTTCACATGCATCTCATCTTTCAGCACGTGGCGACGCATACCATGTGTTGCTCGCTCCTGCTTCCTGCATGGCATTGTGTATGTGTGTGTCTTTGGTTAGGCCGGCCCGCAGAGAGAGCCAGATTGAAAATTCGAACACGCGACGTGGAGATACCCTGTAGCACCAGCTATTTGTGGAGACTTGCTGTATGGTAAGTCATGGTGTTGGCTCGTCCTTGGAATGGCTGCGACTTGTTTTGGGTGAGGTTTCTTGTGCTTGTCGGCCTCCGAATATGAGTTTTCTTACACTGTCAAATGCCGAGCCAGTTCGGCCCAAACTGCGCAGACCTCGGCACTTGATGCTCAGACATCCATTGTTAGAAGTGAGGGTTGGAGTCCAAGGCGAGACTCCGGGAGCCAGCCTCGGTCTGTCGAAAATAGCCCAATCGATGCTTTGTTTCTTGGTTCCTCCTGTCCGGCTAACAGCTTGTTGAGTGTGCCCGACAGCCAGACTCGCGACCTGAGTGAGTGCATGTGAACGCCTTGTTTGGTTTCAGCCCTTCTGACCCCCCTTGTGCACAGCTACGGACAATCCACCATACTTCCGTAACACGCGCTTTGCTGGTTGCTTGCTCTCGCTATCATGGGCCAGGCCTTCCGAGGTAGACGAGAACCGCCTACAGGATGTTCCCACAATGTGCTGAGTCTTCAGGCTGCCGTTGTTTTGTGTGCTCCTTCGAGGAGCCGTCTGATCTATTTTCAGATGAACAAGTGCATGCATAGCTTACTCACTCGAAATGTGCAGTGTCTTCAAAATCGGCTTGTTTTCCAACGTGTGAAACGTCACGTGGGGGTGCTGTGCTTGCTGTGCTACACGTGATCGAAGTTCAACCTGAAGAATGGAAGTCAAAAGCATATAATCCCTAGATCTCCCTACGTAACTCTATATAATCATCAGATATCCCTCTCTAATCCTTATATGCCCAAAATGATCCCTTCTCCCCTATATATGCCCCATGAAATCCATGTCTTAGTCTGGCCGGCAGCTCTTCTTGGGTTTGCTCTGCGCCCGTGTGGCTGGGGATGATCGCTTGGCTGGTGACAAAGATCACCATGATCACCAGGAAGTACCTGGGCACACAACCCTGCACGCGAATACTTGTTGCATCAACATCAACTTGAACGATGACTTTTGGTCGGCTGGAGGCTTTTTCTTGTGCAGAAGCTTCGTGCAAAAACTTCATTCCTGACATGAAGTCTGCCAAAATACAATTTCGACAGGACGAACTTGTAGCTTGCCAGCTTGTACCACAGCAGGTCGGCAAACCTAATCACACGCAGCACTGGACACTCAACTGCTCTGGCAATGCTCGCAAGATGTTGCGAAGCACGTCTGGAATACGACGTGGGCCAGGCAGCATCACCACAGTGGGGTGACGAATGATCTTAGGGTCTCCATGTGCGACTAACCACTCCAAGTTCTGGCTGAAGTTGCCCTCCAAGTCCTGCAGACAAGGTGGCTGCAGCTGGGACGTCGAAAGCTCTGACTTTGACTGCTGCAACAGCCTGCCAGTTTTGCAGTTTGCCTAAACATACCCCCAGTGCCGTTGACTGCTGTCAGATCAACATGCTTTGTTGACCGCCCCTCTTGAGCGGGGCCATCGATCCTGTATCAAG
Source organism: Symbiodinium pilosum (assembly GCA_905231905.1). Lineage (NCBI taxonomy): Eukaryota > Dinophyceae > Suessiales > Symbiodiniaceae > Symbiodinium > Symbiodinium pilosum. Next base: position 174,457 of record CAJNIZ010023113.1, read on the forward strand.
TGCTTCACGTAGTAGTTCACGCGCCGGGAACCTGGTCGCAGGCTGGATTGCCTGCTATTACAAGAGAGGTACACATGTTTCTCACAGTCCGGGAGACATGATTCATTGTCTCAAGACCTTTCACGCATGTAACATGATCCCTGCGTCCAGTGTTGTTGTCCAGGCAGATGCTTGTTTTATCTTTCTAGGTCCTAGGTTTCATTGCTTGAGATTTTCAGCAGTCTTCAAAGTTAAGAAAGGCAGGATGGCATAAGAACTCCTGCAAAGCGTTTGTACTTGTGAAGTTTTCTGGCTTCTACGTGTAGGCTATGCAAACGCGGGCATCTCTAAAATCAGTGTGCCTGGCGCCTTCTTGACCTGCTTATGTTGTACACGCCTCAGCAGCGAAGCTCAAAAAAGAACCTAGCTTGGGTCCCAAAATCATTCCGTAAACTGTTAGTCATATACTTGACATCTAGGTCCCAACACTGTTCCAGAACCTGGACCCTCACAGGATTACAGAGCTTTCTACCCCGCACGTTTGAGCCTTCTCTGGTCTGACGAGAACGCCACACCAAGCCATCCAACAACCTTGGATAGGCCCAACTGGGCTTCTCTGGCAGCCTGTAACTCATCTGGTGCCTGCTGGCCCTGTGTTACAAAAAACACTGCCCCAGGAGCCTTAGAGCCAAGCGACGTAGGCATCAGTGTGGGGGCCGTTGCGCACAAGCGTTGGATAACTTCCGGATGCCGGGTGAAAAGCGTGTCATAGCCGAAATAATACACGTCACCTGAAGCGGGGGCTTGGATAAGAACAGCGGCTCCAGTCGCACAACCCAAGATCTCACCCTCACCCCTACTATGAAGGGGTCATGTTGTCCTCAAGCGGTAAAGCACCGAGGTAATTGCACTTGGAGTATTGTTGGCGAAGACTTGACCACTAACGCTTCGTTGGCAACATGTAGGTTGGGGGTTGGCGGAATCGACGCAGTCGAGACTTTTCCTGTTTCCAAGGCTTGCGCTTTACGGCTTGACAATGGCACGCTAAGCTCAGGCGCCATATCACACTGCAAATCACTGCTTCACTACTCAGAAGGGAAGTATAATGCAAAACACTACGGCCAACTATGACGGTAAGTAAGCCAAACGAATTATCGGATACTACCTGGTTATAGCTTCTTTTTCTACGTACCTAGGCTCCCGGCGGTCTGCCCGAATCGTCAGCAAATCTTCCAGCATGGCAACTGCGCAGACTGTCGCTCCTCAAATGGAATGTCTCCGTCTAGAGGCCGCCCTGTAAGTGAGAAGCTACCAGCCTGGTGACAAACTCCTTTAGATCCTTTGACGCCTTGCTGGGTTAAAGTTTATGACCCACCCCCAAAGCCCTCTGCAGGCCTTCAACCACACTCTTCACACTTAAGCCCATGTTTTGGGTAGACTCGGGTCCGCATGACTAAAGGTTCATTGCAACAAATTTGATGCTGCTCCAGTTGCCATGTCGACCGGAAGATGATCCCGGCAAACATCATTCCCACACCCTTGTAGTATCTGGCTGTTTCAATGCTGACGTGCTTGAGCTGTCAGTGTTGTGTTTTTTTGTTGATCAGCACTGGCCGAAGCAGCGCATACCTGAGAATTTCTGTCTTGGACGAGGCTTCGTGTGGACCACCTTAATAAAGAAAGAAGGCCTGCAGGCCTGAAGCGATCATCACCACATTCTCAGGTCATAAAAGATGATATTAAACTACTATTTAGTAGGGTTATATTATATTGAGGTTATATAGGGATAATGGAAAACAAAATGGACACCGCTATTCAGGGTTTAGGGCTTGGTGTTTAAGATCATGTCACATTCCTTCAACTCATAGTTGTTTGTGCTACTGATTACTCAGAAATTGCTGGCACTAGCCCTCCATAAGCTAATTTGGGTATTATTGTTCGCCTTCATCTACGTAATAATGTTAGCATGTCTAATACCATTGCGTATTAGCATTAATTTCTACATAAGCCGTAGTTGTACTATTGCTACTGCATTAGTATAGATGATACTTAATAACACTCATATTCATACTCTTGGTTTTCTCTAGTAGTGTAGTTTGACATTCTTAAAGCTAGTAATATTATTAATACTAGACTTTGTATTATTAATAAGAGTTAAAATATTGGCACAATCAGTATAACTAATATTATTAGTATTCCGCAAGTATGCGTATTAGATTTTTGTTAGTAGTAGTATAGACAATATTAATGCGAGTATTTGTAGTATTAAAAATTAAGAATAATAGCCTAAATCTTTCTATTACTATTATTGCTATATCATTATCATTATTATTATCATGACCCCAAAAGGGGTGGTTCTGCAGAAGGTCGGGCATGTTCTGCAGAATTCTGTGGTGGGTTGTTCGCTTGCCCTTATTAGGGTTACCCCCTTTGGACTTGCCCTGACTTGGCACCGCTTCCAGAATCCAAAATGTGAATCCTGTGGAGCTAGTACCTCACGCATTGGCCAAGGCTCCGCTGTCGATGGCCCAGTAAAAAGGTGAGATGGACTGAGTGCCTACAGTGATGCTGAGCAGCTCGTTGGCGCGCTGACCTGGGCCGCGTGCTGTCGGACGAGAAGGCCAGCAGGGTCAAGTCGTGATGAATGCACAGCTCAACATCATGTGCTCTCTTCGCTGGCAAACGCTCCTGCAAGCAGCAGTTCCGTAGGAACGTCTCAACAGCAAAGTATATCGAGAGAAAGGAAGGCTCTGGTGACAATCTAGGTCCCTTGGGCAACCTGGTGAGGCCCGAAACATGCAACAATACAAAAGCTGCATTTGCTCCCCAAAGGCCTCGCGAGCATACTTCCATGGCCTGCAAGAATGCGAGTGGCGGCTATCCATGCATGTAATCGTGTTACAGGCACCCACGTGCTTTCGGAGTTCTGCAGAGGCCTTACTAGCATTGCGTTTAGAGCATGGACCCTGCCTTCTCCAGCATCAATTTCTGATTGGTATTAATGGCTTTCATCACCTGAGCCCAGCTTGAGTGATTATGCAGCTGGTCATGACAGAATCGTTTCATGACCAGTGGATTGGGCATCTGGTTAGTTCAAGGATATAGCAGCTGTCCTATGTACCTCTTGCGGCCATGCATGTCCCACCAGATTCGACTAACAGGATCACAAGATGCCATCAACTAGTGCACCCACAATACCGCTTCGTGCAGCAAGGGCGCAAGAGTTGAGCCCTCTGTGATGGCCCGTACCTGGCGCTCAACGATCTGTTCTAGCGAGTTCAACGCCAGCCACACGAGGAATTCTTGAATGAACTCATCAGTAACAGCCTCATCTGTTTTGCCCGGTTTTCAAGTGTGTGGCCATTGCAACTGCAGAACGCCAAGCCAGGCCACCCCAAAGTTTCTAGTCAAGGCAAGGCCAACACCACACTCGGTCAAGGCACTAAAATCTTTGAGATGAGAGCCAAGGACCATCGGAATGCTTCAATCGCAAGCCTCAGCCGGCGCATTGAATGACCAACTACTCTGCTGTTACCACACTTGTGCTATGTTTGGATGCACGTTGAAGCTCGCTGCCAGTCCGCCTTCCATGGAAAGAGCCAGAAGGCCATCGTTACAATGTGATTCATTGAGCGTTTCCGCCTTACCCTACCAGCAGCACTACTCCAGCAGTTTGTGCCCTGTTGCAACAGGCTTTCTGTATACTTCACCTCCGCTGCGTGCTGCTGCAGGTACTTTGTAGAATGTTGTAGACACCTGCTGCGCTCGTGCCACAAAGCATGCAGAGCTCTTACGGCCCCAAATAGTCGCTTCAAATCCCTTGAGGCCGGCATGGCAAACCTGCAGTATTGATGGGCCAGGCCGAAATTGAAAAACACTTCAAAGGCTATAATTTCCCAACATCAGTGGCCCCAGAGCCCGCACATGCAATTGTCCGCAATTCCGCAAGCACCTGGCCAATACCATGCCTGCATCCAAGCAAGAGCAACTCAACTGCAGCTAAAAATCTCGTTGGTGGTGAGCTCTTGTAGCAGACCCACCGCTGCGGAAACGAAGGGAGGGAACCTCAAATACAACACCCCGGAAGCATGGCTAAGCGAAGCAATGCTAACTCCGAGGACGGTTGATTCAGGTAAACGGACACTTCGGGGCTACGAAGCATGAAAGTGCAGCCAGCCAGAAGGATGAGCTCCGATTTCCTGGCAGCCTCGCTCTCTGTTAACTAGCCCAAGGAAAAGCTTTCAAACCAGCCCCCACACACTGAGCAAGAGCTACTCAAACTACTGAAGCTGTACACAAAAAAACTGTACCCTGCTATGACACCTGGTACCAAACGATGGTTTGCCTCTTTCTTGCCCGCAAAGGCGCATCTCCACGGGAATAGCATAGCCGACGTGGCGTAAACCAATTCCAGAAATTTCTTCAACCATTTTTCTTGGGGCAGCATACATGTCCAGCGTCATCGTCAGAATTCCTTGGTGGATGCTCATGGCTCGGTGCCGGGCTGTCATTACCTCAACCCTGACGGCGCTATACCAGATCTGGCCACATGCAAGTGTTTCTAGAAACTGCGAAGGTTTACTAAAGGTTTGTTGTGTCAACCATCGCAGAGAGATTGACACTTCCCGTTCTCACCCTTGTGTACCTCGCGTCAATGGACCGTGAACAGACTAATGCATAGGCATGCGGAAGTGGTATGGCAGGATGTTGCATCGAACGGGTTTCAAAGCATGTTCTCTGGCCAGACTTGATAATGGAACAACATATGTGTGCACTTGCCCAGGTTCGACCAGAGATGAAGTGCATTCTTGTGGCTGACTGCTGGAAGAAGTCCTGATGTCAGGTGCGCTTTGCAATGCTGGAACATAAACCTGCACTCACCAGGCATCCACTGGCAGCCTCGGTTCTTCATGATTTCTGACAACTGCCAAAACTCTAGACCAAAACGCTTCTGCCGAACTCCCCTGACATCAAATTTGTGCGAAGCTTTTTTTCAACCATTGCCCTCAGCAGAAGCCATTCCAAGAATTTTCTAGATGCATGGTTTCTTTGCCAAGGTGAAGGCACAGGACGTCCTGACCAGCAGGTGCAAGCTCGAAGAAAACTGGGAACAGCTGCTGCGTCAGCCGCAGTGAATCCTCACCACTCACAGATTGGGCTAAAATCTGTGCCCGCGAATTGTTGTTTGCATTCTGTTCTGCCTACACCGGTTCCAGCTGCATGCCAAAAATGCTTGGAACCACAGCACCAATGCTTGTGGAGACAGCCCGCCTGTTCCTCCATGTATCTGAAGAAGTTTCCCAAGGCATGCTCCTGTTGTCGTGGCTTGCCTGCATGGCTGCAAGCTTAACGCAGCAACAAAGAAACCGTTGCATTGGCACAAGCCACGGTAGGGTGACAAGCGTCGCGCCTATCATGGAGCTGAGAAGGCCCTCGATGTTCTCCCAAAGCCAGCCCCAGGCAATCTCGTGACTCGAGTCCCAGTCCTCAAAGGGTTTAGGGTATATAGGGCTATATTGGGGTAATATTAGGGTTATACTTGGGATAATATTGGGGTTATATTAATCTCTCAATTCTCTGAATTCTATGCACTCTGCTCTGCCACTCCGCTGTGATCTTCCACGGCTCCTCTGGCAGCAGGGACCGAAGTGAAGCCAGCGTAACTGCTTTGAAGTCTGGCAGGTTGATGGGGCCTCCAAGGCTGACCAAGCCAAGCTGCTCCTAGACATGTCCTGCTTTGAATCTGCGAACTGATATCCTGAGGCTCTGCAGCTGTGTCAAGGACCAGCCTAGCCTCGGTACTTTGCAAGAACCAAGGAGACCACATCACACTCCTCCTGTGGGCAAGATCGGCAGGGCTGGCGCAACTTCAAACAGCTTCTCAGAGCAAAGCGTACGCCAAGAGTATACTCACTCACTGTACAGATCGGCACATCTCACAGTGTCCTGAAGACGGGAGGAGTTGGCAACGTTTCGAACCATATCGTCAAACTGACTGAGGATGATGTTCATCCACCTGGCCGGCCAGTGATGAGCAAATGCTTTCCGCAATGCAGGATACGCCAACCCTTGATGTCCATCACCGCTACCAGGAGAGCGGTCAATTGCTGCACGGCATGTATCGCTTGCATGCAGGCCCTGGCCAAACACAGATTGCATCCCAAGCAGGCAGCAGCCACGTGTTGGAGCCAAAGCCCATGACTGAAGCATTGAAAAGAAGCATCTCGTTGAAGGTGGTGGGCACTTTCATCCTTACCAGGAGCTGGCTTCAAAAAGCTAGCTGAAGCAAAGCTTCAACAACATTCATCCTGCCTGTGCTATGATGGTTACCTTATGATCATAGGTTTCCATGTTCAAGCCTCACTGCAGCGTACTTCCCATCGTCACTGAATTGCATTGGAAGCGTCTGACCATCACCAGGTTCACCGGAGCTGCGCGCTCCAGATTGGCTGGCCGGAGCCTGGCTTCCGTGTCGAAAACAGTTTTTGTTCTGAAATCAAGGCAGTTTTGTGTAGATTGAAAACATATGGCTGCTACAACTGCAGCTACACGCAACCACATTGGGGGAGGGCGCTACATTGTCATCCTATCATGAGCTGTCATCCGACTGCAGGCCACTGTGACACTCAATCTTGCAACCTAATGCAACATAATTGCTCCTGAGAAGTGGTAGTTTCCCAAAATAGGGGACCCCAATTCCTCATTATAGGGACCCCCAAAAAGGTACCCGTAATTTTGGGAAACCCCCAAGTGGGCAGGGCAGATGGCAAGCTGTCCACCGGGCCTTGGTACCCTTCGCATGGTCTTGCTTGTTGTCGTTAACATTCGCGTTGTTGTCGGTCTTCTCGCCTTCTTCATTACCTTCCTCAACCTCCTGATGTCAGAGCGCTGTTAGCTCCGTTTGAGACCAACAGTGGCTTCAGAAACATTCTGGCATTCCGAAGAACAAACGCTTCAACTTGATGGCGCTTGTCCGCTTTCAACCCCGAGGCCCATCTCCTCGTCTGCCAGTAAGGCCTGTGAAGGCCCGCTGCAAACATGTCATGGAACATGAGGGCAACTCTCTGCGCTGTTGGAGGCATACCAAACGACGGCTATGAGGCAAGGCCTCTGCTTCGTTTGAAGCGGCCCCTTTGGAAGCAAGAGTCCAACTTCTGAGAATCCTTGGCTACTTGTGCCAGGCCATCAAATCTAAAGCTCAAGTGGTAGCGGCACAGGGTAAAACTCTGGTGACAGTTTGGAGGCATTGCCTTCCCCCAGCAAAGATTCAAAACGAGTCGACCTGCCCATTAACTGCTGAAGCTGCAGCTGGTTCGTTTTTTGCATCTGTGTCAACATGTGTGTCCTTTGCTGCTGACCCAGCAGCAGGCTAATGCGCCCCGCATACTCTCGGCGGATGTAGATGAACGCGCCGCCTCTGCAGTTCCCATGAAACTTCAGAAATGTGATGGAGGTGATGGGAGCGGATCAGCGCCAAGCGCTGGCACAACGCAGAGTCAGACCCGGCTCAGCCTGCATAGTTTATCAGCGTTTGATAGCCAGCTCGGACACTGCTGGTGAAGCGCTGTCCCAGAGTCTCCTGGACACAATGGCCGGAAAATGCTACACTCAGGGTAGCTGGACTGCTAGCTGCTAGTGTGATGCCAGTACGGTGGTGGTCGCATTTCCAGGAAGAAGTTGTGCCAAGACCACCTTTGCATGCATGCGTGGGAGCCTATCGGATGTAGCTCCCTCGTTCGCATCTGCAAGCCCGAAACAGGTTCATGAATCCATATGGCTCAGTAATATTTTGGCTGTTTAGTTTTTGAGCTCCTCTAAAAGGTCCAGCAGGGCTTCACGGAAGAAGTCCACGCGCACACCTGTCTTTCAGGTGCTTTGGTTCGTGATTGCGGCTGTTCCCCTACGCACATGGGCATGGCATGAGACATGAAGGCACTTCCTTGCTGCCAAGGATCACAAATCAAAGAGCCATTGCTAGACTCAATGTAAGCCTAACCCATTTGATTCCCCACTATGCCTAGGGTCCCTACATATATGTACATATGTGCATATGTTTTTCACCTGCTTGAATATCTACCTGTGTGTGTATACATATGTATGAAGAACTTCAACTTCCAAGCTCCTTATAAGCCTCAGAATCAAGCCGGGAAGCTAGTGACCTCAATCTCCAGGTGCCTAAATCCCAGAGTTTCCTGAGTGAGAGATGGGTCACTGCTGCTCAAAATGGCGATTTTTTTACTTCTTCAGAGAACTACTGGACAAGATGCAGACATGCTGAGGCTTCATGCTTGGACGTAAAGTAGATATACCCAAGTTGAAGCAAACACAATATTCACAAGCTGAAGCCGGGCGTCAATCTCCTTTTTGAGTAGGGCCTTCTGAGAGCAGCAAGCAATGACAGTACTCAGCCCCCGCATGAAGCGCATTGCCTCGGCAGGAGTTCATGTTTTTTGAAACTCACTTTGACCCTCATGACGATCTACCCAACATCTGCATTCGCACGTTCTGTAACTAGCAGCCGACTTGTAAGTGCATAGGAAGGCACCACCACTGCTTTCGGGCTCTTGAACATGAGCTGAAGACTTGGCGCAGCATCGAACAGGGATGTGAAAAACCTTGGCTTGTGGAGCTACCGTTGGCAGTTCAGGGGTATATTGGGGTTATATAGGGATAACGGAAAAGAAAATGGAAACTGCTAGATTATAACAGGGTATTTCTTGGGTTTCGGGTTCAGGGAATCTCTGAAGAAGCCTTCCTCACATCCTCAGCCGAGAAACATTTCTCCAGCGGCTTCCCGAGACTCAGACTCGTTGCAGAAAGCAGTCCAGGCCTCTTGGACCTGAGTGCGTGAGGAGAATAGGATGAAAATGAGATACTATAGGGATAATGGAAGAGAAAATGGCAGCACCCAATATACTATAATATCTGGCTACACGGGGGTCATTGCCGAGCGCACGCATCTATGTCGCTGTTTCTTGCTGTTGTCTAAGACTCAGCACCTACGCCTTATCCGGAGTTTCTGTGCCTTGTGTAGCCATCCTATACATGTGCGCACATGGCGCAATTGCCGACCAGTGGCTTCTACTCCAATGTTCTCTGGTAGTTCAAAGTCATCAAAAGTAGAGTCGTCGACTGCGGCGTATCTTTCCTTACGGCAAATCCGGCAGTCATGCCCTGCACTTGAGCATCTTGAGCTTTGTGAGCACAGCTCCACGCTAGCTTGTCACAACAGTCAGATTGCCTAAGAGCTGTTCCCAACGATCCTTAAGCCCAGAAGCTAAGCCGAGCGTTTCCAATGCGAGAGGCTCCGGTTCTCCTTCGGAGAACGCAGCCAAGCCCCCGCCTTCGCTTTGATCCTCCTCGCTGCCTTGCTCATCTTCTTCCCATACCTCCAGTTTTGAAGGGCACTGGAATCTCTAACATACAGTCAGGTCTTGGACGTGCTGTGCGTTCTGAGAGCTCTTCGCTGGCACCCTTTGAGCATGATTGTGCACGGACCCTGTCGACTCACAAATGCAATTCGATTCCAGCTCACCTCGCCTCATTGTCATCGCGCTCGTCTGACATGGCCCAGGAGGACTCAGTGGGCGCAAACCAAGCGAAAGACCTTTTTGGTGAATCTGCTTGGTATTGGTGTGCCGAGTGCTAAGGTGGCCTTGCTGGTTGGGTAAGCTGATCCGAAGCGCTGGCATGTATGCTTGGTATGCTTGATGTGTTTTCTTCACTGCGCCGGCTGCTTGATCCAATAGCGAGTCCCAGGGCCAGCTTCATAAACCAATCATATCAACAGCCGCATGCAAAGCAAGTGCAACTCTGCAAAACATGGGAGTGTTCGGTTTGGGACATCATAGTGATTTACGGAACAGGCGGTGTAGTCTCACAATGCTCGTCCAGCACAACGGTTTAATCTGTGAAGCCTTGCTATGGGATGATTGATATCTCTGGTATTGGAGCTGCTCGCTGACTTTGCACGAAAAGCAGCCGCTTTTCTGGCGTGCATTCTCATGCCGACGGATTGCAGGAACGGCGCCCAGGTGGCACCTGCGCGTGAAGCCTGGTTGGGACTAAGCAAGGCATGCAGGCGATGCAGCACGGAAGAAACGTCTGCAAACCTGCCAACTCCAGCCTGCATCAAGAAGGCCAGTATGTTGGCTTCTGCCCGTCTACGTCGCACATCTTCCTGCGGCGCCCCGTGAAGATCAACAAAGTTCTCATAGTCACAGCAGGATCATTCACAGCTGCTGACCTCTGCAGACTCAGAGACTTTCATGGCCGCCGAGCAAGCACATCAACAAGACTGTTCGTGCAACCTCTATTGTCGCACCCTAAATAATGGAGGGGTTCGGAATAATGAAAAGTTTCGGGGAAATTATTCAGAATCAGCTATTGTTGGAGGGGTTCGGAATAATGCAAAAGTTTTGGGGACCGAAATAAA
>CAJNIZ010023113.1:184970-204204 GCA_905231905.1 Symbiodinium pilosum
AAAAAATAGCTGATTCTGAATCCTAATTTGGTTATATTTATCTGATTTTAGCGAAGCTTCCAGTAAGATTACTTAGATAGTTTCTAGGGTTCCATATGATTTTAATTGCGCGGCAAATTTAGGGGAGGCCGCCGTATTAATCAGGAATGATAATTGTTCAGGGGGGGGGGCCCTATCATTAAACAGGGTGCAACATTAGCCGCCTCTAGCCCCAACTTACACACTGAATCTGTCTATGCATCCCTTCAACATCTTGTGGCTACTTTATGCCGTGCTTGCTGCTTGCACTGAGGTGGCCCGCCACTCGGCAGGGCCGATGGCTTGGTGTAAGCACCTGTGGCCGTGTGCTAACCAGAGCATGCTGCCAAATGACTCTGTGAGACCCTCGGGATGCGCCTGGTCTTGCGAGAGAAGCCTGACCAGCTTATTGTAAACTTTAAACTGCAGTCATCTGCATTCCCTACTAGGTATGTCAAGTCGCCCTGGAGAGATGTCATGCATCATGGAATCTCCCACTCAGACTCCTGCGATACGCACAAGGGAGGTCTCCGCGAAACACAACCTGAGTGCACAGCACTTATCACTTATCACGCTACCGAGCCAGCAGCTCCAAAAAGTGGAGACGACCTGAGCCTCCCACTCTCCAGCCGGATTGACCTAGCACTCACATGATCAAACCTGCAACCTGGCGTGCCTTTTTAGGCCACAGTTGCTGCGTTGTTGCAGAGGCCGCTCTTGCTGTCTCACCTCTTGGAGGCTACTCAGCCAAACATGCTCCCTGCACTGGGCAAAGCAAATCTGTACAATAGAGCCTTCGCTTTGATGACTTCCACCGAGTGTCTCTGCAGTCAGAAGAGTGATCTGTAGGTTTTGCTTTTTGGGCAAAGTGGGAGGAAAATGGGTCTTTGGGTTGGAGCCAAGCAGCATACCTCCAGATCACTCAAGCTGCAGCTTGACACTCTTCGCTAACTTGCGGCATCAAACCGGCGAGGATTGCTCACCTACGATTCTTGTCAGCTTCTATGCGATCGACTTCTTCGTCTCTTTGAAGAACTGGTCAACTTCTCGTCTAATTCTCTGCACATGTACATCAGAAGCCCACCATGTCTCCAGAAGAGCATGGATCCTCTCCAGGTCAGAGGCCTGCGACTAGCAACGGCATGCAGGCTGTCAAGATTTTCTTCGGGAGGCGTTTCAATTCCCAGGCCTGCGCCACCCGCAAGATCGCCTGTCACAAAGCTTTGTCTCGGGCTCTCAAGCCGCATGAGTGACTACTCGTCATGTTGAAGATTTGACTTTCAGGAACGCCTTTGACAACGACTGTGACAACGACTTTGGGGCCAGGAAACCTCTTCAACTCTGGTTTTCCTCCACCTTCCAAGCTTTCGCCCTGCTCAAGTAGTTGCGTTTTGTCTTATTGTTTATCGGAGCTCCAACCAGCTGCCTCCAGGGCCTGCTCGCGGACTGCGGCGTCCTCGTGTCCCGCCTGCCATGCTGCTGCCTCCAGGGTGCGGCTGTGGCCGGATCCTGCAACCAGCAACTGCCGCAAATTCGCAACTTCCACAAGAGTTTCACGCACTTTTGTGGTACTGGCATTCTGTGTGATGGTGATGACCCGTCCATGCATATCAGCCCTCCAATAGTGCCTGCTGTCAGCGCAGCACACTCCAAAGCCAGACGGGTGTGTTCCGCTGGAAGCTTCGGTAGCTCAGCGACAGCAGCCCTCAGAAGTCTGTCTAGGCAAGGCCCAGTTGATGTGTGACACCCGTTTTTCCCAAGACACTGGAACGCATTTAACAGGCTGGTTCCATGTCATGCTGCTTGTTCCAGGATTCAGCTTCTCCAGACTGCATGGGCCAGTAGCGAAGTCCCAAAACTTGTAACTTAGTGATCCTTTGCATTTCTGGTATGTTGATGCTGCGCTGGTCTTGTTACTTCTATGCTAAGGTTCAGCTGGCTTTGCATTTGCAAGACTGCATGCAGAACGGCTAGCTGCGCCTGCCAAAAAAGCCCTTCATGCACGTGCTTCATCCTAGCATTGTCTCATCGAAACCAGCACCCCCCCTCAATAGATCATTTGGGCTGGGGGGTAATGCTGTCATAACGTGCGCTGTAGTCCACATTCGCTGCTGCTGGGCGGCCACATGCTTGCATCATTTGGATCATCTGCGTCCCCAAGCGCACCATCAAGACCTCCTCGAAGAAAAGGGGCTACGCTGCGTATGCTGACCTAGGCACTTCCAGGTACAGAGCAACCGTAATAGAGCAAACTTTAACACAATTTGGCCAAGTCGCTGCCAAGAACATCTGCTTGCATGATGTGAGGCCCAGAAAGATTCCACTCTTGTTGACCCACGTGATTTCTAGGCACCTCTGGAGCTCATCCACTGAAATGCCCCTCTCAGCAGCAACTTGCGGAAGCTCCGGGGGTGCATTCATGCTTGCCAGGCTGTCTGAAAGGTCTGTGCACTCTATCACAGTCCGATACATCCAGCCAGGCTTTAGACGTCGAGCAGTCTTCAAGTAGCATCCCAAAGTTCTCTGTGCCATGACCAGGGGATCATTCACAAACTGAAGCTGTTTGCTCTCTCTTGGTGCTGGCCGCTTGGGCAGCGGGGTCCACCTTGCCAAGTGCCCCAAGAGATCATTTAAGAGGGAAGCCTCTGAGTCACTGGCTCCTGAAGGCAAGCGTGGAAACGTAGAGTTTTGGGTGAAGCGCCGAGCAATCGCCATAGCTGCTTGGCTCTGCAGCTCCAAATTACCGCTGGCCAAGGCCCTTGCCAGAAATAGAGCTGCTTCAGCTTCCCCCAGACCCTTCAACAATAGCTTGAAGGCAACCTCTCTCAGGCCGAAGCGATGGAAATGCAACATCCCCACGTAGATGGCTGTCGCATCGCTACACTGCTCTAGGAGCTGTAGCATCGCACCATAATCTCCAGGACCGTCTGCAGCAGTGAGGCAAAGGCCCCGACAATGGAAGACTTGCATGCACAACTCGATCTGCTCCCCCTCATTGCAATATGTAGACACTTCCGAGTCGTCCATAAGCTCCACTGCACCGTTCTTACCTCAAAGGGCCAAAGAGGAAGGGGGAGCCAACATGATTAAATGGCAGAGGATGTCTTCCAAATCAGAATCACAACAGCTGCACGAGGCAGCCCTGCCTTGCAACAGCAGCACTTGCCAATCCGTTGGTATTTGGCACTCCAGTTCGATGCCTTTGCTGTTGATTCCAATGTTGCTTTCTGCGGATTTGAAAGCGCCACCCTCGTTTTGCTAGGGGGTGATTCCTCTTGCAGGAGCCGCACACGGGAGCTTGTTAAGTCTCCGACCCTACATGCTTTCTCCGCCGGAACTTTCTGATGAGTTGGATAAGTAGTGTCCACATCTCAAGTCAAATGTCAGCAGAGCAGCGCTGCTTCAGCGCTTCAACTTTCTCTGTCGGTGGCAAGTCGTAACGGAGTGTCTGTCCTGTTCACAGCAGGTGTTCCGCTCACTGAACGGGATAGTGGCTTGCGTCTCCTGATAAGCGGACCACACTGACCTCGATATCCTCTGTGCCAGGTTTAGTCCACCCAGCTACCTTGGAGGACCCGCGCAGGCCTCAGACTGCTTTCAAAGCTGAAGTTGTGTGCAGGTCACGCAGGGGATTGTTCCTGAAGCCGGCAGCCACGCAGATGAACGGCAGCTAGCTGAGTCTGACTCTGTGCGTGGCCAGCTGCAAGCCCCACATGCTTCAGCTGAGTCACTCTGAAGCCAGGCTTGCCGTTCTTCTTCCTGCGAAGGTACAAGCAATCAGCTTAAAACACAGGCCTCATCAAGGCACGATGCGACTAGAAAGCCTCTGGGAGGCCCAGCCCACTCAGCAGCTCATCAAAGGCCAAGAAAGGCCTCACAAGCAAGGCTCCTGCTTGCGACACCAAGCACGCCTTGCTATAATCGCGTTTACAAGAAGTTAAACAAAAAGACCAACAAAAAGGAAACTCACCGGGAACAAAACATCTTCTAGAATTAGTCTCTTGCTATGTGGCCATGCGGCCTGCGGTCCAACCGCTCGGCCCAGTTTTTTGCCTTCCAAGTGCGTCTCGGTGCACAGCTGTTGACGCAAAAGCAATGGTACGTAAGGATGCAGCATGCTTGGCAAGGTTGCCGCCTCAAAGACTAAGCGCCTCGTCTGGAATGGCTCCTTTGCCAGCAGCGGGCTTGCATCCAAGAGGGAGGATGTTAACTGGCAGATTCCGGCAGAATTGCTCCTGACTTAAATATTGTATGTCTCAGCGGGTGCGCAAACAGTTCAGCGCGAATCCTGGTGGGTATCAATCTCCATGGCGGTGGCGGAACCCACCTCCACTTCAGGCGACCACGTCTGGACCTTTTCATCGCACGTGGTTAGAGCACCGTTCATTCAGCAGCTGGCCATGTGTTCGCCCTTCTTTTAAAGCTTTGGTGGTGACAAGGTTTCCCCCTCGCCGCTGCTTCCAGTGCCATGCAACATCTCAAAAAACAATGAACTTGACCGTTGGCTTTCCTTCCTCATTTCCTTCATTCAGCCTATAATGGATGCCAGCTCGTAAATTGCGATCTCTCTGCTTCTTGTCCATTTGGCTCTACTACTGCAACTCTCATAAGGAGAGATATCGGGGCAGTGCCCCGAGCCCGAGCGTCCACACGATCCACTGGTCCACCCAGCGAGGCACGGAGCTGTCAAAATGGAAGCCTATACAAATTCACATTAGCAAATACTATAATATACTGTATTATTCTATAATGGGTGCTAGCGGACACTGTGCAGCAAGGAAAGAAATGTGTGGCATGTAGCTTAACTGCGCACGGCAAAAGTTTGAGCGCTTGTCCTTCTCCAATGGGGCGTTGAGGCTTAGGTTCCCCCATCTCTCTCTCCCCTTCTTCTTCTTCTTCTTCTTCTTTGGGCCACGCGCTACCCCAGGCTAGCGCCGGGGCTGTAGCCCAAACTAACTGGTCCGCACCGGAGAGAGACAGGACGCTGCTGTAAATGCAGGCTCCGAGCTTTAATGAACTTACGATCCACTACTGCTCTCTCTTTGTCTTGTTGTTCTAGTTTTTGCTTTCTGTACCTTTTTTACTTTGACTTTGAGTGCGGGCGTGAGGGGCTACCCCCCCAGGCATCAATGCCAGCATGAGAAGTCTGTTGCTCTGGGTTGGCATGCGGAACCTACGTAATGCGACCGGATCTCAGAAACAACAGCGTCTCATAATCAGGAGGGGAAACAACAGCAGGTGGTCTCCACTGCGACGATATAATATCACAGAGCTGCAATATGGCAAACAAGTGGTTTCGTTACATGCACATGACGATTCGATTCCCCCAAACAAAGATTCACGCATGCGACTTTTTGGACCCGCTCTCCCTCCCTCTCCACCAACGAAGTGATGTGGACATATGTATATATGCATACATGTATGCATGAAGAGTTGCCCTCTTCAAACCATGAAACCATACACATGGTCTCCGTGGGATGGCCTTGGGCCAGGTCTTAGCCGCCGCTGGTTTCCGGGCCGCAGGCTTGGCTGGCGGAGGGGGTGGCCGCTTCCCCTTGCCCGTCCCTGTACTGGGAACAAATGCAACATCTAAGTAGCACATAGAGCATGAACAGCTCAATCCACTACAGTAACTACATGGTGCCATAATCTGGGCCTTTCCCTGCCATGGCCATAGCGAGGCTTGGCACTTTGGATGAGCAGGCGGAGGCTGCAACGGTGACTTGCTGCATAGCTACGGCATTCACGCAACCAAGCCACAGATTGCCTTTGCTGTGAACTAGTTTCTTCTGAGCACCTACATCCACCTACCAGTGAAAAGAGGCCAGGCTGCCCGAGGCCCGAGCTGTCACAGGTCAGCTTCAGGCAACTTAGGTGTCCGTCATGCCGGAACCACCTACAGCAAAGCCACGCGGCGGCATCCCTTGGAGATGATGGTGCTATGCTTCTTGTTGTGCCATACTGCAAGGTTACAAGGCCAGGGCCATGTGCAGGAACCAGCGAACAGGCTCATCACGTGGTTGACGCAGGTACCTCACCAAACGCTCATTACGGCCTATCAGCTCACAAGTGCAATTCAAACACAGTATCCAGCTGAACCCAGCTCTCCCTTTTAGGCGGGTACCATCCTCAGAGGCACATGTGTGAAGCTGCTGATGTGGAGGTTCCTCCATCGGCCTCACATCATCACACAGTGTGTTCGTGCACAACAAATACTCACAAGACACCATGTACATCCTGGCCCTGGCACTTACAATGCTATTCCAGGAAGGTGGAAAGACACCAGCCAGATTGAGGGGCAAGGCTGATGGCACAACATGAATTGAAATTTCACCCTGGGTGCATCGCGGCCGAACCCCGATCTCGTACCACTGCGGAAACCTCACTAGCAACCGTTGGCTCTTGGCATGTCGTGAAACAATTGAAAGTCAGGAACGCAACTTCCAAAGTCTCTGTGGTCAGGGCTTGCCCAGGCTGTCGCAAACCGTATCCACTTCACCACCATCCTCCCAACGTGCCTGAGGCTACTTCATCGCTGCAGCTTCAACGTTGCAACCGTGCAGTTGATTTAGCGCGGACTGCCCTAAATTCAGCTTTGGCCTTTGCCATAAGTTTGAGTTAGAGCACAATGAGCTCCGACTTTGTCTTGGTCTCTGCCAATGCACCTACTGTAATCCATCACGGCTCGCCAGTGTACATCGTAGGACTTAAGTTCTTCAACTAAGGTTAACAGACTGAATTTGTAACTCAAAGCAGCATTGCAACGGTGTGGCACAGGATCACGTCCTTTTTTGATCTTTTTTGGTGCAGTTTTGCAGGTCTCGAAGCTTTCGCGTGGCCAAGCGCGCGATGCCTCGGCCATAAAGAGCTGGTAATACCCAATCTTGGCCATATTGGAGCATATATTGGGGTCATATTGGGATAACGGAAAATAAAAATATCGGGATTATAAAGGGTTTAGGCGCTACTGATCAGAAAAACAGCACAAGACGCAGCATGAGCCAAAACACGGCAGTTTCTGTTGTTTTTGCCATTGAATTCAAGTCACAACACACTGCCCCATGCCACCACCACTGACCTGCCTGGAGTCTACCTCTTGTACTCTTTCCAAGTAGCTGAATGGACATGAGGTAGTTCGCTGCACAGACCTGCCACTGCAGGGTCATACTCAGAAAATCTTTTGCAGCGTAGCACCATTACACTTGGATGTGTCAGATGGTAGTCAGTATGTTGCACCCTTGATCATTTCAGGAAGCGAAAGAGCCAAGGAACCTACAAACTCCCCTTTTACAGCTTGGCTCCGTGAAGGGCCCCGGTGTCTAAGTGAGACCTTTGGGGAGCTTGCTGGTTGAGCCTGGCTGCAAGCCACAAGCGCAGGAAAAGCTCTGCCTGCGTGGTTTAGGCTTTGGGGTTTAGGGTTTATCGTTTGGGGTTTAGGGTTTAGGGTTGAGGGTTTAGGGTACAAATCCACCCTGTGACCAGGCCAGGTATCAGGGAACATGCTCTGCCTTCCGCTGTCGCTGACTGCCGGACCATCGCAGAGAGGCCCCACACGCATGGAGGGCCAAGAGGTTGCCTGGCACAGTTACAAAGGGGCCTTGCATGCATCAAGTCTCTGCCGTGCCACTTCAACTTGCTTGGAGGTGGCTGCCAGTTCACAGAGTGGATTCGCGTCCCACAGGCTTTGCCGAAGGATCTTCTTTACATAGGTCTGCGACGTTACGGCTTCAGGCACTGCTTTGATGTTTGAACCGGGCAATTGAACATGGAACTGCTGCGAAGCCTGAGCCTTCAGCCTCAACACCAAAGGACAGGCAGTCGCCGCGGGAACACAGTGCCTCGCAATACTCTGCATGCAGCGAACTTAGCAGGTGCCTCAGCTTATGGCTTTTCTCACCTATGGGGCAGCTCTGTATTGGTGAATTGTGCGCATGCCACATCTCTCCACAGCTGTCCTGGGCTTGATCCTTCAGAACTTGGCCCAAGGGCGCGGTAGGCAACCTCACAAACACGGGCTACGGCATCGCAGTGTGATTTCCACATGATATGCCCCTTGCACGCAGCCTGCATGTAGGCACTTTGTGATGAAGGACTGCAACACAGAGTGTCGCTGACAGTTCTGACTAGGCACAGGTTCGTCACCACCACGCTGCGAGCACGAAGGAGACCCCTGGCAAGTGCCTGCGCATTTTGTTCCGCATCACTTTCCACTTCTGTAGGGCCGATCTTACCAAACCAGTGGCCCTGAGTGCAAAAAGGTTCTGGCTTGGGTTTACCTGTGCCAAGCCATAGATACAGATCTCAAGGGTCCAGCTAAGCTGCGAGGGATATCTCGGAATTGGCTGAAGTGAATGCGGACGGAACGTTGCCGTCCACGTCGTACGCATCGATGACTAATGCATCATATTGGCCCTCAAGGAAATCTGCTTGTGTTCCTCAGCAGCAGAAGCAAACACTTGCTTACGTTTGCGCGGTGGCATCATGAAGGCACAGGCATTGGGACTATTGCCGAGCTCTACCTACATCCTTCACATGGACAGAGGGGGAGCAGAGTAAGGAAGCAATAATGCCCGCAAGTGCCAATCGCAAACAGCCCAGCAGGATGTTTGAAGCGATGAGCGATCCAGAATTCATCGTTCCACGCGCTTTTCTAAGTCTGGACAAGAAGCCCTCCATGTTCTTCACGGCCTCGCTCGCAAAGCTTGCGCCATCTTGCAGGTGCAGTGTGATCCGTGGATGCGACTGAAAGCCCATAGCATCCGCAGCATCAAGCACTGTTGGCTCCAATTCGACCACGTCTACCGAGCAATGCGGAATCATTTCGACCAAGAAGGCGGGAACGCTCCCGCCCCCAAAACCAATGCATAGGATCCGAAGACAGCCCCCAGTTTGACTCTGGCAGACCGGCGCGCCAACCAATTCAAGAGCTGTCAGAACAGAACTTGCTAAAGATTTCGTGTATGGCATGAGCAAGCAGTTGCGGTTGTGCTCTCTTTGCTCGCCATTGGTGTCAACAGAGATCCGGTTGATCGCCTGACCATGCCCAAAAGCCAGAACACGCGCCAACGACACCCCCATCTAGCCTGGATCAGATCGGAAGACCGTGTCTCGGGAACGAAGCGCAGAACTCGCCACTCCTCACGTTTTCAGAGGAGGTGAGGTGCCGTCTGGCTGAACCAAACTGGTGGCAACAGGCCAGCAGGAGTCTACCATGACTCTTTCTTCATGGAAATGAGTTCCTCCTGACGTCCTGCACCCATCCAGGAGGCAAAGCTTTGGCTGGCGAGGCCCGGTGCGCTGTTACCTCGATTAGCAGCATGACGCAACCAGGCGGGCAGGGGTTGATTAACGCATTTCAAACGCACAGACCGAGTGGCCTGAAGCTCACCACCTGTAGGTGTCAGGGAAACATCATACTGTACCGCAGTACTGCACTCGCTGCAAAGCAAGCCTGATTTTAATTCTCAAAAAATGGCCTTGCGAAAGAGACTGCCGCCGGAGCAAGCGGCCAGGCATCAAAGCCTCATGGATCAAAGCCTGGCCAGGCCGTTGTAAACCTGATAAACGAAGCAGCCAGCTTCCTGCCCGCCTCGCGACCTGGGTCGCTGTCAGCACGCTGAGCTGCGGCCGCAGCGCCCAGCACCTCGATGGAGCCCCGAAAGTCAAGGAGAACATTAAACGATAGCCAATGGGGCATTCCGGGCCGTGCGCGAGTTGAGCAGCATGCTGAGCATGCCTTTCTCCTTTCTCCTCTCAGCCCAGCACCGCAGCGGCGCCACCACCGCGGCGGCCCAGGCGGGCCAGGCGCCGGTTTACCAAGCGAGAAGCCATGGGCACAGAGCTGGGATTCCGGGATCATGTGCAAGTAGTTTGGAAGTGCGGGCAGCTGCACGACATTGCACGACACTCATGGGTGCCAGGCTGTGACTAGAAAATCCCTTCCATCATTACTAGCATCCACGACAGCTTCATTGGCAATTTCTGGGACTAACAAAGTGCAGTCCTGAGTCCAAACGCAGCAGACGCGGCAGAACCATTTCGACAAGGTACAATTCCAGAAGGATGGCGCGAAAGACAGACACAGCCGATGTACTTGGTGAGAATGCGATTTCGTCTTTTCGTTGAGCTATGCAGCTAACTTCAAAGAAGCCAAAGAGTCAACAGTACGTAACGTAAACTGTGACCGCTGCAAGGCAATGGCCAAATCGAAATACTGCGCTAATCCAAGATGACCGTGCAGGTTTCCTGCAGGTCTATAGTCCCCCTTAAGTAGATAGAATATGGGGTATATGGGGATTTTATTAAAATATACCCAAAGCCATATTCTATCTACTTAAGGGGGACTGTAGCCTGGCCTTGGCGTTGTCTGCCAGATTTTTGTGCTTGGGGGACTTCGAGACTCCGCTGTGAGTGCACTCTGCTTCATTTGTACTAAGTGTTTGTGGCGTTGCAATTAGGATGTCCTCGATGATCTATGCAAATCCTAGGACAAGCCAAGGCATCAAAGACTATTCATCTATCCGGAACTGCCCACCCGTTTGGGTTCGACAACTTCTTTTGTGACGTCTGAACAGGGCAAGAGATGACCAGCAGCACTCCAGGCTTTCTTCGCGACAAAAGAAGTGATTGTTTGAAGGATCGCTTGCCCTCGACGCCTCATAACACTTGAGGTGTAGCAAGGCTACCCTAAAGTCTAGAATCAAAAGACTGTGCAGATTTCTGCGGCGGAAGACCTGTAAATTATTGGGCCAGATTTTGCTGATCTGAGCCTAATGTGCATATCCCGTCTTTGGCTGTGCGGAGGAAGCTTGCTGCTGGCTTTGTGTCACTCTTGAGGCTGCTATCAAGTGCTTTGCATCCCTCTAATTACAGTAACTTGTATCAACGTGTTTCGAGTAAGGGCAGATTCCTCACAAGCCAAACGCCGGAGGGTCCATTACCACATGCAGCTGTTCACTGGCAGCCGCACCTCGGGTGACTCGACGTCCACTGCTGACACACTGCCGTCCTTGGCCAGGAGAAAACAATGGAGCTTTCGTCTAAGCTCCTAGTATGCCCCTTCACAACCCCCATAATAATACTCCCCTAGACCCCCGCTAAGGAGTTTAGGCTATAGCTCATTTGAACCTGATCACTCTTGCAGGAAATGCCTGCTCGTTTTCTGATGGGTCCCTTGGCTGCCGAGTGGCATGCTCCAGGTGTACAGCTGCAAAGCCAGCTTGATTGATGTAAGCACCGCCTTGGATCAATTTGTTGAAAGCTGCCCAAGAACAAGTACATCCCGATCCCACTGGCAACGGCCGCCATGGCACAACAGCCACCGCCGCCGCCGGACAGAATGTCAACACACATGCCAGAAGTGTCCTGCACATATCGGATGCAAAAAAGCTTGGGCATAGCCTGCAATATGGTGCGGTTGGTGCAGCCATGGCATGACAAGGGTCTGAGTCCTGCTTCTCACATGTCTGCGTATGAACGTGCCCATATGTGCCTCGGCTGCGCAGCGCCAGTCTCCAAGCAGAAGCGGAGAAGGGGTCTCCCACTGCTTTTGAACGTAACACATCCCTGAGCTCGCTTTCTCCGGCATTTTTCTGCTGAGGAACAGAGCACCTTGACCTTACCCCTTCGCGAGACCGGCAGCGACTTCTCGAAGAGATCTCTTGGGCATAGATTTGGATAATGTTGTATGATCAGTACCTGAGACTGCGCAAATCCGCAGAGATGTGTGTGGAGCAAATAAGCAAAGAACACTTGGAGCATCACTTGCTTTGCCACCAAGTTGTGCTTAGGGGCAGTTGCAGCCTTGTTCTTCTGGGCTCTCTCGATTACCAACCGGCGCCCTGCCTGGTAAGTTTTGTTGAGAAAGCTCTGAGCAATGGGACGGCCACCGCAAAGCGCGTCTGCAGAGTCCCGGCCGCTTCCGTCTCCGCCAACTTCTTGGGCGTCGATGAGTGCAGTGGTGTCCACAGCAATTACCTCAACCTTCGGGTCGGCGTCGCTGGGGATTGCATAGTGGTAGTTGTAGTCTGGAAGCCAGTATAACCTTGCGAAATGCAAAGTCCGCCGACCCTGTCCGAATGGATAAGCTCATATGTTAGGAAATCCAAGCCACTCTGTGCCGAAAGGGCGAGTTGGATTCCGGTCCTGGTTCAGCTGGTAGCTTGAGTAAGCCTGACCAAGTGACGTCTTGCCACTTAGATCATGTTCACGTCTGTGTCATGCCATGCCCACTGCCACAACATCATGCCCCTTGCAGGCGCCTGTCCGTTGATGATCTTCCTCCGGTATGACTCGTCTTTGTGGGGGCAGAAAGCATAAGGGTCGTGATTGCCATAGTCGTGATTTCCGTACCTTTGACACCAGGCCACTCGCTGCTGACTTACCATGTATTGTCAGGTGCTGTTACCCATGTGCCAGTCACATGTCCTCAAGCGCGTGGAACATCCCGGAAAAAATATGGAAATAAACCTTCAGGAGCAGAACCAACTCCCTTCCTCCTAGCCCATTGCAGCTGAGGTGCACAGAAAGCCACGGCACCTGATATACCGGCGAATTTGGGTCATTGACCCCATAGGGTTGAGACCAGACCTTTCAACACGCTGAAGCTGCTTACTAGCATTCTGTTTTGCTGGGTCTGAGGCAGGAATGGCAAGAGCAGTACTCCGGCATCGCCGACCCTAGGAGCTCTAGCTTAGGTCAAGGAAAGTCAAGTGATAACCAGGTATAATAAAGTACAATACTCACCAATTATAGATAACCGTAGCATTTTGCAACATGCCTACCTAGGCTCTTGCAGGCAGGGGTCAAATTCCCATGCCTCGGGGGTTGCCCCTGTCCAGTAAAAGTTGTCTCCCACGGACGCGACAAACAGCAGTGTTTTCGACTCATTGGCCTGTCAACTCACGCTTGACTCTGATTTGCTAAGACATGTTGCATGGCATTCGAAGCTGGCCCTCTCTGATCACGACGTTGCGGGGTTAGTCACAATGTAGGAAGTTGCAACAGTTACGTACGTGATATGGTAGTTTCACAAAATTGTGTGACCCCCCCCCCCCATCTAGACCCCAAAATACTACAGTCGTTATTTGGGGACCGCCAATATGGTACCCATAATTTTAGGAAACCCGCATTTCTCTGCAAGTGCCCTCGTCGAACCTGCTTCTCAGCATAGGCCCGCAAGTGGGCAGCCACAGCCTCAACGCAACACACTCAATGTCTTGCGATGCGAAAGCTCCACTCAATCGTTTCCCAAACTGAAGGGGACCCCAATATAGGCCCCCAAATACCATAGTCCTTATTATGGGGATCCCCCAATAAGGTTCCTCTAAGGAGGCAAGGCTGCGCCTTCTGGCAGCTGCCAGGACCACCAGCCTTGCCCCAGTCTCCGAGGATTAGGAAGTAGTTGCCGCCATCCAAGCTCATCTGCAGGAATGAGCTAAACAAATTCCAAAGTTGTTGCTCTTGATGTCTGCGTTGAAAGCAGCAAAGAACACAACCCTTTCCCCACTTTGTGTTTTAGCACACCTTCCAAGGCCAGCTATAGCTGCTAAAGAACTCAGAGCTGCTGGCTTCCCTGAACAACACGGGGTCTGCATGGGAGCAAGGTGCTGGCGTTGATAGTAGGACCATTGTTTGGGGATCTGAGCTGTTTTGCTACCATGGCAAGATCATTCTGTGGATATTTCTTGTAAACACTCTTCGGGCGGTTCACACAATGGTCGTTCTGGATATCTTCAGAAAGTATTTGAGTACGGCAGGGCCTTCACGCCCAAAGGGTTGTCTGAATCATAGTTGTTGTGGTATGTTTCAGCAGCTGGAAAAGGACCAGGAGGTATTGTAGTGGTTGCAGGGAGGGTGGATGAATCATGCACGTCGTTGTGCCAGTTGCTGGGCAGAGCTGCGTCAAAGCCAGGCCCATCCCCAAAGCCATCCGAATCCCCATCTATTCCATCCAAACTGCCCGTGTCTGGTGCTTCATCCGGAATACCTTCGCCATCTCCGTCTGAATCTGTCGAAGAGTCACCCACTTCTACCCAGTCATGTTCAACAACTGTACCTGGTGTCTCGTTGTTTAAGTTTGTATCAAGCCAGTCGCCCTCGAAAACTGGTCGGCTGGACGTTGAGGTATCTACATGCTCGATGACCGTATCTGCTGTCTTGTCGTCCCAGTTTACGTCCAGCCAGTCACCCCGGAAGTCTGCTCGGCCTGACCTTGAGGTATCCACATGTTCGATGATTGTACCTGGCGGTGTCTTGTCGTCCCAGTTTGCGTCCAGCCAGTCACCCCTCCTGAAGTCTGGTTGGCTTGACGTTGAGGTGTCCCCTTCGCCATCCTCCAGCCAACCTGCTCGATAGGCGGACTGTCGCGCAGCAAATGCAGCGTCGCCATGAGTTTTCGTTGCTGCAGGCGGGTGCGAAAATGTTGAATCTTGAGCAAAGAACCCGTTCTCACGCTCGGCTTGCTCGCTCTGACCATGGAGACGCTCATCGTCATAGGTTCTGCTGTGCCAAAGTGCCTGAAAAACGTTCGCCGTGGGCCTTAGTACCTGTTGATGGACTGAAGGTATGGGCA
Source organism: Symbiodinium pilosum (assembly GCA_905231905.1). NCBI lineage: Eukaryota > Dinophyceae > Suessiales > Symbiodiniaceae > Symbiodinium > Symbiodinium pilosum. The sequence goes on from CAJNIZ010023113.1 coordinate 199,561, forward strand.
GGCAACAGGCTGCTGCCACCAGTGCCAATGTAACGGCAATTGCCATGTAAACCTCACGCCATCTCGATGATGTAGGTCGCCCCTCACCTGTCTCCATCTGCAAGAGGAGCTGCGTCTCCTCTGCCTGTGTGAATATAACTCTCATGTGTTCAAAAATCAGGCATGCAAGGCCCATGCGTCCAAAACGCAAACTTGCACACCCCTGATCATTCCAATGCAGCACCCGTCCCAAGCACTCCAATTTCTTACATTCCGATTCCTTCACTTCTACATTTACTTGTTTTTTGGCCTGTGTCTTTGTTGAATAGCTAGGTGAGGCCACCTCGGTATTGTGAGCAAGCAACGGCATGGGCATGGCTCAAGCTACAGTGCGCAGGCAGACAGGAATCTACCGCGCAGCCAGGTGCTGAAGGTTCTCGTGGCTCGTTTGGTAGGTGCTCTGTATGGAACATGTGAAGTTGTTTGACCCCATTGAACACTTAGACTATCTAAAGCTCTGCATGCATGTCCCTGGCTGCGAGCCATTCGCAACAGCAATCGGCCGCCTCCCAGACATGTGAACAAAACGCAGCATGAGCTGATGTTGCGCTTGCGCTGCAAAATGGAACCTGAGGACACCACGAAAGGGCCTAAACGCGGATCCACAAAAGTCTCGCCTGCCGGTCAGTTTGATCAGACAATAATCTTTCATCCCAGCTCCCATATCATTTTCCATTTGGTTCTCTCCACTACTCTGTTGAGACTTCATTAAACAGGCCCAACCTAAGCAGGGCAAGCGAACACAGCCAGATCGAACGTCAGAAAACTGCCAAAAAAACTGCTTCTGGAGGGTGAATGGCTTGTTGTCCTGCTGCTGCTATCTGTTCCACAAACTTCTACAGCTTGACTCAGTGTCAGAACTAATGCACCGTTGCCTGCCTAAGACCGACATCTCCTGTTCAGCGGAGACCACCAGCCTTCGAAGCAAGAGATTGACTGTGGCTGCGTGCAGCGCCAGCGCCCCTGTGCAAACGACCTTCCCGTGCCTACAGCGACATGCTAGCATTAACAGCTGAAGATGCTTTGGCTGGGCGTGCCCGTGTAGTGCAGCGCGTGGGAGTGTGTAGTAGGCCAGAAGTGCCTGCACAAGTCTGCTCAGCTGGGAATCTAAATCAGCCGCGCATATCCGCCATCTACTACAAAGAGATCTGGCGCTTGGGCACTCCAGACTGGGTACAATTTGGCAGGTGCTTCGCTTCTTCTTGCAAGCGTAGCAGCCGGAATTGTGTTTCCAGAGCACCCTGCTTTGCAAAGCCATAACTTCATGGGTTCAAGTAGTACCCCCCTCTATACTACCCCCCTAGGTTCCCCCCTTAATTAAATTTAGGGATATTTAAGCTTAATTAAGGTTAATTAAGGGGGGAACCTAGGAGGGTAGTATAGAGGGGGGTACTACTTGAACCCATGATAACTCTAGCTCTTTGCCTGGTGCAAGGTGCCCGTGCCTCCTGATCGCCTGGCCGCAGGCTGCCCGGTGCCACTGTAAGCAAAGCCTTCTTGGCCTTTCAGAGATGGGGTTTTCCAAGCTTTGGGGGCCACTTCTTGTTCGCACTATCATATTATTCGGTTCTAAGAGGGGTGCCCCAGTTTCCGGAAACTAGCAGATTGCAACTTACATACTTTTATTCCATGTCTTGCTACGACTATCTTTCTTGGCATCATTACTGCTATATGCAGCTATTATTCTGTTGCAGCTGCATTGCCACAGAGCGTCTTTCAGCCGAGGCTTTCTCAAGCAATCTCGTAAACCCTAAATGGGGGTTTCCCAAAATTAGGGGTACCATTTTGAGGGTCCCAATAATAAGGAGTATAATATATTGGGGTGTATATTGAGGTCCCCTTATTTTGGGAAACTACCAAATCCACCCCATTAATGCTGTATATTCATAAAAGGATAATGGATTTTGCCACTTGCATGGCCGAAGCAGCGCAAAGGCCCCTTAGATCCTATTGTATCCCTATGTATTCCTAGTTTCCATCTCATTGTCCTTTGTCTTTTCTGTTTTGATGCTCCATTGACACTGTTCTTTTTCTTAAGATGCCCTGAAACCTCAACCCTATATCCAATCCAAATCCTAGTCAACGCAAGCCAGGCCTCAGGTACAAACTGAAGGTCCATTCCTAGGCAATATCAACAAACTTACTGGGGGTTATTAGGGAATAAGGGAATATATAACCCCTGTACAACATATCCCTTATTCCCTACTAACCCCCAGTCAGGAAGTGAGCTCACGCCAAAACTCCTGCGGTCAAATGCCTATAGGAAGATTGGGAGGTGTCAGTGTTGGGTTTCCCTATCACTTTATGAGCGGCTTTTCCAACCATGCACCGTTGCCGCCCCATGAGGCGAAGATTATCGGCAAGAGAGTCCGAATTCGTCAGGAAGAATCTGAGCAGACGAGCCACCATTTGTCTGGCTTGACTCTCTCGTTCGTCAATGTTGCGCCGCACGTCTTAGCGTGATGTTGCGGCCTCGCGAGTGGAGCACCAGTCCAGGACGATCGGGGGCTTGAGGATCAACAAATAGGTCTTGCTTGCACATGCCCGCGGCAACGGAAGGCTCGCCTTCCAGCGCAAGAATGACGACCCGCCGTCCAAGATGTTTTGGACAGCTTTGTCCCTCCCCCTAAGTAGCCTAAGCATGAGAGCTTCCGACTCCACCCGATTTCGGGCCTTTCCTGCCCTCTTCTTTTGCAGCTCAAACTATGAGGCCGTGGCCTTGTTCGGCTAATATCAAAAGGTGTTCTTGCGGAGTGGGGGCTGACGGGAGCTCCACTCACGGCCGCTGTGCCCAAGCTTGAGCCTTCTTCAGATAACCATCTTTTCCAGACTGTTGTGGCAGAAATGCTCCTTTCTGCAGAGCGCATGGCAACCAACTGCAGGTGCAAACAACTCTGAGGCATGCACTGGTGAAGTAGACCTTTGTGGGATTCTGACAGCATCGAACAACACTACAAGTCTTGAGTGCGTACTGGCTTGCTCATGATTGAGCAACAGCGCAAGCGCTCGCTCAGCCGCTAAGTCACTGGCACCTGCTCTTGTGAGGAGCTTGTTCAGCTTGCGAACTGCCAAGCGCTGCTCTTCCTCAGTTCATCCGAAGCACTAAGGCTGCAGCAGCCAGTGACAGGACTGGTGCTATGCCTTAGGCGATGCCAGTCCATAGCTAACAACACGCCACAAACGCAACATTCTCCTCATTCACAAACAAACAGGGGAGCACGTCATGCACATCCCTTATGGTTGGCACCATTGGTCTCAGCCGAAAGTCGCTGGTGATGTTTTGGCCTTCGATGCTGGCGTGGTGCTGGGCTCCATCTATGTCGAGCCACACCGACATGGCTCAGGTTCAAATGGGTATTTCTCAAGATTACGGTCCACCCAGTGACCTGACACCGTCCGATGGTGCCCAGAACGGGGTGCAAGTAGGGTTGGTATATACTACGGATGGGTACTTGCATCTAATGAAATGAGTTTTAGATATGTTTAGACCATGCAGCAAATGTTTCGCACAGCATGTCATTCACCTCACGCTTGACGACCTCTACGTCAGATAGCTCAGCCAAATGAGGTTTGATGTAGCAAAGCTTTCCGCGTGAGGCTTTCTGGGCAGTTGAATAGCACTATGCCATGCGGCCGTCTTTTGATTCCCCAGCAGAAATGCGATGAAAGTAATCTTTCGGTGGTAGTCATGCGGGGCCTTGTCTTCAAGAAAGGAGTTCTACTTTAGTTCTGTCCTCTCTCGCAGCCTGTGGGCCAGGTTTGCAAGAGCGCGATGTAACTCGGTTAGTGTTCATAAGAGATTGCAATAGGACATCGATGCTCGAGGGCTTTCGTTCAGAATCGAAACGTACAAGAGCTCGACTGCTTGTTAAATACTCGATCGAAGAAATGGCCAGTTCCGCGTAAAGTGTTTGCTTTATCCACGGTTGCGTGTCGGGGGCTCATGACGCCAGGACAGTGAGAGGGATAGATGGGGAACGTCACGTAAGGAATCGATGCGTGACGTCCAGAACCAGACTGCGCAAGGTTGCCGCCTGACAAACCAGCTTGCAATTCAACGCCCAAACTGTTGCCAAGTATTGCAATGCAAGTTGAGATAAGCATTATCAAGCCCAAAGCACAGCCAGCAGCTGTACTAATTAGAGATTTTTCACGCAACAGTCGAGGCTTTAGCAATTGTATAGATGGGTCCTGCTCTGGAAGCCAGTGTCTTGCAGGGGCATTACTTTCCAAACCCACCAGAGCCTACATGGACATCGCTTACAGTCTGCGAAGTCTGTTTTCCTGTGGGCGCGACCCTCCGCCATAGAGTACCTTTCATTCACGTATTGACTTAGAGCTGGTTCACCCCAACAAAGCCTGCAAATGACAATCCTTTTTCACCAACATCTGGGTTGAGTAGCTGTCGGCGTGACCAAACCGCTTCGAAAATGTGATTGAGACATCACAAGCAGTCTTGAACCACGTCTGGGCATCTGTACCGCAGTGTACTACATTCACGCTCGTGCTTGCTTGGGCCGTTCCAGCCCGAAAATCTATCGAAAATCACCTCTTTCCCAGAACTAGACGATGTAAAAGCGTAAAAGCATGACCCTTCAGGTTCCG
>CAJNIZ010023114.1:11408-22448 GCA_905231905.1 Symbiodinium pilosum
CCTATATAATACCTATATAACCCCTATAGGGTTGTACAGAGCCAAGGGGATATGAGATCTTTATAAGGATAATGAAAAATAGAATGGAAACTACGATTTAGGGTTTAGGGTGTAGACCCATGAGTAATAAACCCCCTCCTTCTAAAGGCTTTTGTATTAGGATCCCTATTGTAATCCTCATTAAAGGGCAGTGTCTATTACTGGGCTGGCGGACCACCTAACATATGCCCACATGGACCCTCAGAGAATGGTTAAGGGCTCAGATTCAAGCCTAAACCCTAATGCTCATACCCTACATCCAAATCCGAAATCCGGAGCTCTCAAAACGACACCCAACGTCTTTACACTCCATAAAGGGTCCAAGTACCCCAATGAACAGGCTGTAGGCGCCAGAAACCATACCCCACATAGTATCTGGTACCTACAGCCCTACTATCTAAACCCTAAACCCATGTTCCCACTAGTTCATGCGCAGCAAGTAGCGTCACATGAACGAAGCCCTAAACCCTAAACCCTTTGGGAGTCCTTTGAGCTTCATCCCGGAACTCTAAACCCTAAACCCTAAACCGGGAGTGGTGCTTTCCCAGCTCTTCTGGATCTGGTAGGCCCTTGCCCGGTCCTGCCGAACAGTTTCCCAAAGGGTCCATGTAGCTCCGTAGTAAATATTTGGGCCCTAAAGTAGTTATATGGGAACCCCTTTGGGCCCAAAGTATATACTACACAGCTATGTGGACCCTTTGGGTTTCAGGAAATTAGAACCCTAAACCTTTAACATCCATCTTTCGGGCTTACCCAGAAGGTCCAAGTACCCAATAATTAGGTACTTGGGTTTAGGATAATAGTAATTATAGTACAGCTGTTGGGTAAGTATATGGTTTTTGGGTACCTGGACCTGTAGGGCTTAGGGTCAACCTAAAGCAGAATAAGTCCTACTCGCAGGCTTAGTTTCTGGGGCAGACGTATTGTATATAGGCCTTAGAATGTACTTCCATGGTTGGTGGCCTGATTTGCCGCAGTTCCTTACGATAAAGTTGGGTACTTCGAAAAGGAGCGAAGAGCATGAAATGTCCGGAATGTCTTAGACTTTGTGGTGAGCAAAACGTGACAAGGAACCACGACACCACTGTTTGTTCTCCTCAGCGGGCCTACCACACAACATGAAGTGCTCATGCAGAAGAAGATGAGCTTCCTCAGGGTATGTTTGGACATGAGAGCATCAATATTTATGATGTGTGCCACGAGAGGGAACCATTGTGGTCATAATCCTGATGATGCTAGCTGCGGTGTACGCAGCACGCATCCCTTGAGGAACCCTCGATACCACACGGCCACAAATTACACAAATGGGAAGCGCGCATGTAAGAATGACATCTATGAGGTACTGAGAACCCTGAACCCTAAACCCATAACCCTAAACCCTAAACTGAGAGCTCTTGGTCCTTTGCCCTTCTTACCTTTGCCATCTTTGCCCTTGCCGCTCTTCCCCTTCCCGTCAGCTTTGCCCCCTGCGCAAGCAGCAAGGGGAGATTGGTCGGATGGATCAGTTGCGATTACCCTAATAACTACCTTAGGGTTTATGATTCTAATAGCGGTTAAGGTCTTCGGGTTTTACAGGTGCAAGATCCAGTAGCCAAACAGTAGGTTTTCAGGTACCGGCAACTGCTCCTATTTGGGCCCAAAGCCCTGAAGCCCGGCTATTTGGATCCTTGGACCCTGAAGGTCTCTCTCTCTCTCTCTCTGACCTAAGTTGAAGAAGATCCTCACGATCATGAAGAGAAGACTGGAGGACAGAGGTGGAGGTTTTCAACGCCCCCCATTCACACCCCGATAATTCCTAAAGCTGACACAGCCCAGTAAACCCTAAACCTCCTGGCTGCGTGGCCTTTGGGGTTGCTGTCAGCTGTGGAAGGCGCACCCTCATCTGTCCAGGAGTCATCCCACCTGAACTGTAGTCTGACATGCTGGAAGGCTGGCTATATCGGGGTTTAAATAGGGGACTATTATATAGGGCTTATTCGATATTCAGAGGGACACTAGGACTATAGCTCACCTGAAGGTTTCTGCTTGCTTTAGGGTTTAGGTCCATGGGGCTTCGGGCTACCGGGGACCATACGGCTTTCAGTACTATGTGTGGAGTCATCCCAACTGGCGGTTTCCGCCATTTAGGATTTGAGCTATAATCTAAACTCCGAGTATCCCCTTTAATATCCCGTAGAGTAGTCCCCTATAGAATCGCGTATATAGCCCCCCTTTAAGGATTTTAAGCTCTAGCTCATTTGGGGTTTAGGCCTAACAGGGTACTGTAAGCCTATGAGTACTCATCTGTGGAGTCATCCTACCTGGCGGTGTCCCATAAACAAGGTCTGAGGTGTAAGGGCTGAGGCTGTAGTAGTCAGGATTACAGTGTATTGGCATCTATTCCGAGGTTTAAGGGCTGAGGCTACAGTAGTAAGGATTAGAGTGTATTGAGATCTATTCCGGGGACCCCTATTGACGAACTCCCACGCCTCTTTACCGTAAACCCTGAAGCCTGCAGGATAAGGTTGATAGTTTAGGATAACGATCTAGGCTTGCAATTTAATCTCAGACTGTAAAAGCTGGTCTTTGATGTGGGCCCTGAGCCGTGTTGGGAAACTCTAGGGTCCTTGATACGCTACATATATACGAATGAGCTGCGATTAAGCTCATACGTACATATACATGTAGGCTATAGAACGACGGCAGCATCAACCTTAAGGGTCCAAAGGCCGAACGGTATTTGGGATCTACAGCCCTAATGTTTGGATCCTTGGACCCTCTGGGCATGTAGGGTGTCGAGCAACTCCAGCTTTAGAGTACATGCCAGCACACTTGCTTTAGGGATTCAAGAGTATAGGGGATGGGGGCTTGGGTCAAGGCGTGATGGCTTTAGGGTCAGCAGGGGCTAACAATTCAGGGTCCGGAGCTTACTTACTAAAGATTTCGAGTCTAGGGTAATTAAAAGGCAGGATTGGGTTTTGGGACTAGGGATCCAAGCCTCGTGTGAGAAGTCATACTGTAGCTCCATGTATATGGTGGTTTCCCTAAATTACTGTTCCCAAAATGGGGGAAATTTATATAGGGCCCCGTATTATAGTAGGAACCCAAATATAGGACCCCGTATTGACAGTAATTTAGGACAATCCCCATGTATATATATATATATACACAGTTCCCCAGTGTATCGCTTTGTACAAACCCTCTAAACCGAAGTTAGAAAGATTCACACGCTATTCCAGGATCCAATCGAAAGATTCTACGGCGCAGCACAGACACGACAATACGATAGTCCTCATTGTAGGTACCCGTCAACCCTAGACCCCACACCCTGCCCCCTAAACCCTGAACCCTAAACCGTAAACCCTAAGCCCTAACCCTAGACCCCAAACCCTAACCCCCAAGTTTGGAGTTCACACTTTGAAGTGGCGGTTGCTCACCCAGACCACAGGTTTCATGAAATTGTGGAAACAGAATTTGGGATCCCTTTGGGGGTTTAAGGTTAGGGTTGAGGGGTGTCATGTAATGAGGATTGTAGTACGTTAGGGTCGATGTTGGGGCTTGCTACCATTTTTGGGTAGGGTATCTAAGCAGGCCGGAGACACTCTAAAGCCCAGGTGCCCCACCGTGAGGGCCTAAACAGTTGGAACAGGATTTCGGGGCATGCTAGATACGAAAGTTCTAGAAGGGTTGCAATGGCATTATGTGGGGTACTTTCCAGCACTGAACTCCAACCCTAAACCTTAAACCTTTGAAACACGAAACCTTAAACCCTTGACCTTAGACCCTAAACCTTAACCTCGAACCCTAATCGAATAACCTCGGTCCTAAGCTATAAACCTCTAGTCCCCCTTCAGTAGACAGAATATGGGGTATATGGGGACCGTATCATAAAATACCCACAGCCATGTTCTATCTACTTAAGGGGGACTATAGGCATGTTGAGGTTTCAGAGTCTAGGGTTTAGAGCTTAGGGGTTTAGGGTTTTGAGTTCAAAGGGTTTGGGGTTGAGTGTAGGGCTTAGGCCTTAGGGGTATAGAGTTTAGAGTTCATAGGGTTTAGGTTTGAGTGTAGAGCTTAGGGCTTAGGAGTTTACAGTTTCGGGTTTAGGGTGGAGTCTAGGGTTCAGGGTTCAAAGTGTTTAGGGTTTAGAGCGTTTAGGGTTTAGGGTTTGGAGCTTATAGAGTTTAGGGCTTAGGGGCTCTCAGGAAAGTGCAGGACCGACCAGCCTAAAAAAGGCCCTACGTATTTCTTCTTTGTGGGTTTTCTACAGAAGGTACATGGCAGGCCTATGTACATTACGAAGCACCACTTTTGCATGTCTACTCTGGTATTGATAAGAGACCCTTATAAGGGTCCAAGTATTCAATAATCATATACTTACCCAAAACCTGTACTATAATTACTATTACCAAAACCCTAAGTACCCAATTCTTGGGTACATGGACCCTTAGGGAAAGTAGAGGAAACTGCCTGGTAATAACTTCGGCTTTCTCTGCCTGGCCCTACACCGTTACAGCTACGGAGCCGAAATTCAGTTACTATTCTTATGGAAAGCCCCTTCTTCACTATATACCCATATATCAATATGCTCACTTACCCTTAACAGCAATCCAGATTATTCCGTGCAGGGTCTCCGTCAAAGCTGGGAGCTCGACTCTGTCTTGGCATAGTCGCCGTCTCCCTTCTTCCCTTTGCCGCCCTTCCTGCCAAGCGGTTCACAATTTTTAGGGGTAGGGATGTAGGCCTACCGTTTAGGCTGCGTGGCTTACAGGCTTAGAGTTGTTAAGTCCATAATTTGGGAATTAGGGTTTGGAGAAGCGGGTCTGCGGATTAGGGTTGCGGGCTCAGCATTTGAGAGCCAAGGGTCGGGGATGGTATGTATGACCTACTCTGCTATCAAAAAGGGGATGTCCTGCCCTAAGAGACTCTAGAAGGACCTTGTTGGAATCTAGCGAGATTGTCGGGGGCCTGTTCGGCATGAAGTGGGTGTCACTGTGAGGGACTACTGGGGCATGGTGTGTCTGAATAAGATATGCTTCCTATTGAGTAGCCTACACCTTGCACCCTAAATATGAGCGCCCTGCTGCGCAAGGGCTTCCTATTAGCGAATATATGAGAAACTATACTAAACTACTAGAATGGCCCCTACGTCCACTCTCAATGGTTCCCTGGTAATCCCAATATGGACCGTAGCCACATATTCCCGCGGCAAGCGGCGGGGAAATGCATCCATCTTGTCAATGAAGACAACAGAAGCACGCAAGTCGCAAGTTCTCAGTCCTACATCCAGCCCTAAAGCCGGAAATTCTACATGAGCCACGATTTGTTGGTGGCTGGAAGGAGGAACGTCTTACTCTTACTTTGTATAAGGGACTAGAGTAAATAAAATACTGCATAACGACCCCTACAGAATCCCAGTTTCCATGTCATTCTTCAGCTGATTTTCCCTGACAATGATTCTCCAATATAACTCGGGTCCCTATCTTCATCTAGGGACAGAAACACCGCAAAATAAAACCAGACTCACATGCTGAACCCTATGGGTCCAACTGCCCAAATATCAGAGCTTTAGGTACCAAACGTCATTCAAATTCTGTTAGTGAGGCCTGGAGCCCGCATTATTGGGCATTTGGACCCTTACGGGAAAAACTGAAATCCTAAACCCCTCAACCCTAAACCCCTCAACCCCAAAACCTGAAATCTTAACCCCTCAACCCCAAAACCTGAAATCTAAACCCCTCAACCCTAAAACCTGAAATCTAAAACTCTCAACCCTTTAAACCCTGAAAACCCTGAAAACCCTAAACCTCTCAATCCTAAAACTCTGAAACCCTAAACTGCAACCCAGGAGCCCGGTGGGCTTTCCCTTGCCCTTCTCGCCCTTATCCGAGCCCTTGCCGGCACTCTTCCCTTCCTTTCCTCCTTGCAGGGCATGGACACACTCATCCATGTAGGTATATAGTAAGATAGTAGAGGGCTTAGGTTTTCGGATCTAGGGTAGATATGTAATATACCCCATATATATATACTACAGCATATACTTGCGACCCAAAAAAGGTTCCCATATTATGAATTTGGGACCCAAGTCTATGTGAATGTGGCTACGCGGACCCTTGGAGCATGTGGCGAACACATTGTCCGAAATAGGCATATCTTCAAGAATCCTAGGGGCATCTAGTTGGGCGCAAGCAAGGCCCCTCAGGTCCATCTTTAGGGTTTAGGGTTTGGGGGTTTAGGGTTTAGGGTTTAGGGTATAGACTGCTTGAAAAAGTCAAAGCTCTGAGACATGTAGAGCTCTCCCCCATTTGAATACAATGAGCTTGCTTTCTTGATTTGTGTTACACATGGTATAAGGTTTGGAGTATGCGTTTATGGGGGCATAGGATTGTGGGAAGGGTGCTGCACCCTAATTCCCACCTAGATCCGATAATCCAGTGCAACTTGTTAGAGATTCAGTCGTCTGCAGGAACCGTAACTTTAAGGGTCCAAGGACGCAACTGATAGTGTGAAGGATCTAGCTGTGTTGTCAATCCAAAGTAGGTTGTAGCAGATGGAGGCCACGCGTGTCAAACTCAGAAGTTATAGTTCTAGCAGTCATTAAGACAATTCTTTCAACTAGGGGTCCCACCCTGCAGGGGCCTTGAAGTCCTGGAACTCCCAAATACCCGTAAACACGTCTCAAAGGCGATAATTGTAGTATGGAGGTGTTGGTAGTGGCCTTCGTGCATTCTCGGGCTAGGCCACGGTATTGAGAGGCGTCCCAAAATCGGCAGGTGGAATAAGTTGCACCTTTCCCATACTAACCCTAGGCTTATAAGGTTTTAGGTTTTTAGTGTTTCTAGGGCTTTAGGGTTTATAGGGTTCATAGGATTTCAAGCGTCCATGTGTAGGCTCCAAAACTCCATAGTCTATATGGCATTGGGTGTCTGAAGCCTGACTAGTTGTGTGCCTGGGCCATTACGAATATGCAAAGCAAAGTCGAATTCAGCGCTTTAGGGCTTGCAGTTGTCCACTAAAAGGCTTAGGCTTTAGGGTTTAGGTTTAGGCTTTAGGGTAAGATGATTGAGGGGTGCCGACTCCCTGCGCGAAGGCCTTCTCTACTCAAAGCCCGAAACTCCGTGCCACGTATTAGCATGTTTATACACTTGTTCCCTAAACCCTAAACCCTAAACCCTAAATCTGGCCAGTCAGGGGGACCCTTCGGAAGGATAGGGCACTTCACCTGTAAGCAGTATCTAATGCCAGGCAACAACCAGCCTGTGTAACACTTCTGCGCAAGAGGCTCACAGAAGAATGATGAGGGAAGTGGAGGAACAGGCAAAGGTAGCTTTGCATAATTGCGTATTGGATTCCATTTCTTCTCAAAGTCTCACTGCTTTAAGCCGCGCGACCCTAAAACAAGCCCCAAACCTCCCAACCCTTGAGTTTCCGAGGGCCCCAGTCGCCTTTCCAACCCAAAATCCCACACAGCCAACCCAGAGAGGAACTACATTGAAAGATCAGGGTGGACCCTACAAGACCCCTAACCACAAGCCTAAACCACAAACCCTGTTAGCACTGGAAGTGGGTCCGCCTCCCTTCTCTCCGCCTCCCTTGCCCATACTCGGGTCCTCAGAAGCATCAGAGGCGCAAGCAAATTCCTAAGTCGTAGTTGGGACCCCTATTATAGCACCAAGCTAGTTATCTTAGGGACCTGCCTCTACTGGCTTAGGGGAAATGCCTGAAGACATGCTGTCCCAATGTAGGGAAATCGCCAGGCATCTGAGGAACACAGTGCCAGTTACCAGTCAGGAGGACCATTGCAGGCCTATTGTACTTGACAAGAAAAGTTGGTATGATTACTATTACTATTATTGCTTTTACTATTATTATTATTACTATTACTATTACTATTACTATTATCATTACAATTATTAGTTGGTATGTGATCTCATCATTACGGTCGCCGAGGTCAAGCCTTTGAGGAGGGCCGGACCCTGGTTGCCTTTAGAGTGTATAGTATAGAGGTCTATAATATGTTTCCCCTAAATCTGTGAGAGATTTTGAAGGGACCACCGAATCGCTTCTTGAAGAACTTGGAAGCCCTCCAACCCGCCCTGGCCCAGGCCCTCACCTTCTTTCACTGTGAACTGCAGCAAGGGTCCAACCATCAAATCATGAAGCTTGTGGTGCCCGATGCCCAATTATCTGGGCTCTTCCGCCCTAAGCCCTTAACTCTAAACCGTGCTGGCATACAAAGGACATATGATATTTGGTAGTTTCCCCAAATAGGCATAGCCCAATATGGACCCGAACTACTATAGTCCTTATTGTGGGGAACCGCAAATGGTACCCCTTATTTTGAAAAACCCAAGGAATTTACAGCACCCATGATGATATGTCGGGCTGACTTTGAGGAACACCCTGGTCTCATGAATGTATATAGTCACCATTCTGCCAAGTTTAGGGCTCCATGGCAAAGCACACCAAAAACGCCAAACAAGCTTCCCCCTGCATAGCCTTACACTCATGTGATCCCTACTTATTCCAAAATCAAAGAGGGCCCTACAACCTGAAATTCCCAAACATCCTCGCCAATGTTGACCCAGTACTGGGCGCCCCAGCAAATGCCAACCGGCGAGCATCCGACGAAGACGGGCCACAAGAACGCAATGCTCATGGTCCGTGTAGTCGGTTAAGGGTGCAAGGGGTCTAGGGTCTAGGGTTTAGGGCCTAGGGTTTAAAGTTTAGGGTTTACTGTAGGGCTTGGGGCTTAGGGTTTAAGATTTAGGGTTTGAGATTCCAAGATCTGACCTTGTAAGGGTAAGTTTTCTTCGGGTTCGCGGACTTGAGATGGCTTTGTCTTCTCATGGGGAAAGGTGGGCCTTGAAGATGTAGGCTCAGTTAAGCTCGTTGGTGGTTGTCTATGTCTATGTGGTAATTTCATAAATAGGGGGAAGCCACTAGACACCCCAAATATCAACTGCAACAGGTGCAGTTCATAGTTGCAGATCCAACCATTGAAGCAGACATCCTCTGGGAGCACAGGGGGCACTTTGTGGGTCTTATATCCACTCTTGCTACTGTACACGCACACATAAGCTTGCCTTGAAACCAAAGAACGCACAAAGTCATACTTGTGAAGAATTTACCTGGACTACACTAGACTCGACCCTTAATTGAACAAGGGTGTAACAGTAGCTTGGTTTCATAAGAAAATAGATTATCCATGGTATAGCTACACAGGCACACTGCTCTTGCTGGGGCTATGCTCGTCGGTTTAGGGTTTAGGTCGTCTACATTGGAGCAGAACGCTGGCCGCGAGCACAGAGAGTCCAGGCAGCTACAGTAATGACCCTTTGCCTCCATGGGCGAAGTGTATAATTACTCCCCGCGCCCCTACTGTAATAAATAACTCCCCCAGAAACAGGTTTAGGGTTTAGGGCTTAGTTCTTCACATGCGCCTTGAAGGCAAATCTCACCCCATGAATCTAACTGAGGGTTCTGATGCCAATAGTTTACCCCAAAGGGTCCATGCCGTCATATAGTATATACTTGGGCCCGAAAGTAGTTGCATGGCAGCCCGCTTGGACCCTGAGCATATACTATATAGCTACGTGGACGGTTTGCGTACGAATACTGCAGCCTGAATGGCGTTTAGTAGCTAGAAGCTTAATCTTTGCGTAGTCGGAAACTTAGGGTTCGCTACCCAAACACGGTTAAGTCACGGAACGATCTGTGCAGTTACAGTGTGGATGCAGCAGAAAATGCGCATGAATTATAAGCCTTGAACCCCAAACTAAGCAAGCCACTGCCCAGAAAAGCTAAAGCCGAAACCCTACGCAGCACAAACCTAAACCCTCATACCTGTACACGCTATAGCCCCAGTGGTCTCAATCTAAACCCTAAACCCTGAAACCCTAAGCCCTGATGTGAGCTAGAGTCTAAACTCCTAGTATCCCCCTTAATGAGCCCTATAGTAGTCCCCTATATAATCCCCTATGTAACCCCCTTTAAGGAGTTTAGACTATAGCTCATGTGATGCGCTGCGGCGCCAGCCCCCTTCATGCATCTCAAGCCCTTGGCTCCTTCTAAGCTTTTGGCGGCTTTTATGGGTTCAACTAGTACCGCACTCTATACTACCCCCCCCTAGGTTCCCGCCTTAATTAAGGTTATTTAGTGATAATTAGGCTTGATTGAGGTTAAGTAAGGGGGAACCTAGGGGGGTAGTATAGAGGGGGGTACTAGTTGAACCCATGAGGCTTTGGGACTGAAGGTTTGGGGTTCAGGGGTTAGCATCTACACTGTTGTATTGGGTTTGGTTGGGGGGGCAAGTTTTAGGGTTTGTTTTGCACGTTTTAGGGTTTAGGGTTCGTTGCTTGGTGGGCAATTTCAAGCATGACCTTCTGTCGGATGTATCTTACTATACTTCTCAAGGTGCAGCATGGTAATCTCTGCTGACATGCTTTCTGGGCTGTAAGCATTTACGGTCATGCAAGACTTACAAGATCTTACCTTCCTTATCAGCAGCACTGATATCATGTACCGCAGACAAGAAAATTCCATGCTCCAGAAACCCCCGACCCTGGAAGCCCTTCATGGCTCAGTTTACTGGGCTGCTGATGAGGAAGGTAAATTGTTACTATGATAAGGAAACCCTGCTATTCACTATATACCATAGTAAGGCAACTTGAATCAGCTCCTTAACAGCAACTCAGTTTAAGGTTTAAGGTTCTGTCCATCAGGAAAGGCTAATCTTAGCTCAGAAAAAACATCCTTTAGTAGTCGTTGTTAGTTCCCAATAATATAATAATGTCCATTTTCTTTCAATTCCCCTATATTCTGCCCCTATACAGTTCCGATTCCCAATATATGATAATTTCCTATTTCTTGTTCATGCCTCCATTCCCCTCTTTAACCCCAAGCCCTAAACCCTAAACTCTAAACTCTAAACCCTAAACCCTAAACCCCAAGTTCTGTAAGTTCTGGACCAAGCCTCTGCTGTTTGCAGATTGGATGCGTCCACAGGATCTCGGCTCTTCG
>CAJNIZ010023114.1:27256-37652 GCA_905231905.1 Symbiodinium pilosum
TTTAAAAAAACTTTTTAAATTTTTAAAATTTTTTAAAAATTTCACAAATTTTAAAAATTGTATAAATTCTAAAAATTTAAAAAGGTTCCTCTGGCCAGGAAGCCCAAGATTTTAAAAATTTCAATTTTTTTAAGGTTTTTTAAAAGGACGGAGATTTTTAATAAATTTGAAATTTTTAAAATCTTGGGCTTCCTGGCCAGAGGAACCTTTTTAAATTTTTAGAATTTATACAATTTTTAAAATTTGTGAAATTTTTAAAAAATTTTAAAAATTTAAAAAGTTTTTTTAAAGGACGGAGATTTTTGAAAATTTTTAGATTTTTTAAAATCTTGGGCGTCCTGGCCAGAGGAATCTAAAACCATAACCCAATCCTTATTTATTTTTATATATAAGTGTATAAAGAAAAGAATACTCACATAACGCAGAGAGGTCCTGCGCACATAGGGATTATATCCTCTTAATCCCTGCTGAACACCAGTAAGAACACTGAAATCGTGCACCACCCTATTTAAACAAATAACGGTGATTACTATTTACAGTGCTTGAGGGAGATACTCAATGGTGCAAAATTTCCTCCATGCACTGTAGGGCAGCTTAGCTGCTTGTCTGTAAGATCAGTCGCTGCCGCAACCTGGCAAGCGCAGATAAGGTTTAGGGTGTAGGGTTCATTTAGGGTTTAGGGCTTGGGGTTTGGGGTTTAGGGAAGCCCCTCCTAATACCCCTAATTGGGGATTGATAGTCACTAGTTACGTTGGGGCTCAGGATCAGGGTTTAGCGTTGTTAGGGTTTCGGGATTCTTGAGATTAGGGTAGAAGATTTTGCGCGGCTTCCCAACATTCCGGAGGTCTCAACGTAGAGAACCCTACCAGTTTCCCCCTATCTAGTTATGCTCAAAAAACCCTAAACCCTAAACCCTAAACCCTATGCTCAAAATCAGTGACACCATCGCATTTGGAACCTCAAGCCATGGCAGAAGTTCTGGGAACTTTGTCCTTAACAGGCAGGATGCGTTAGCTCATAATTGGGGTACCCTAAGGGTCTAAGTATTCAATAATCATATACCCAAAACCTGTACTATAATTACTATTACCTAAACCCTAAGTATCCAATTATTGGGTACATGGACCCTTAGGGTTAGGGGGTGCCGATGCTCCACGTGTCTGGAGTCCATGATGAGCACAACCCTGATTAAGGGTTTAGGGGTTTAGGGTTTAATGTTTAGGGTTTAGGGTTTAAGGTTTAGGGTTTAGGGTTTAAGGTTTAGGGTTTAGGGCACCCAATACCTGGCCGTTGGTTAGCTGGGAATGAAGGAATGGAAAAGAACACGGAAACTACAATGATGGGTTATATAGGGACTACTATAAGGATCCATTCCTGTCCATTCCTTCATTCCTAGCTAGTCAAAGGCCAGACTAAGGACTCATAAACTCACTCAAAACCCACAATACAATTGCTTGTATCCAAATCCCAAGAACTCGATTACCGTGTACCTGAACTTTTTCAGCAAAATTGCGAATCTGCCGCCTCATTTGTGGCCATTGCTGGCTTGAAGCCGTCGCCCACGAAGACTGCATCCTCCCTGGGTGGCATGCAGACGTCGAGGGCTGGGCTTAGGGCTTGGGGCTAAGGGCGTATGGTTCAGGTTTAGGGTCTAGGGTTTAGGATTTAGGGTGTATATGTTGTCTCAGTCGTAGATAACCCAAAACCCTACACTCTGAGGCCCATAAATCCATGACGTAACCTCTCTTAGCAGTATTGGGGGGGGCTGTCATAGGGCAGGGGGCAATGTGCCTCTTTGAGCCCTTGATCTGCAGAAAAGCAACCAACAAATGCTATGAACCATAACTACGCTAATCTCCTAGTATCTCCCTTAATAATACCCAAAATATTCCCGCAGATAATCACCCATATAACCCCCTTCAAGAAGTTTACAGACTAATGTTAGCCTCACATTAAGAATCCCCCCACATTTATAAAATCCCAGCGCCGGAACGCAATTGTAATTTCCTTAACATTTATACAATCCCCCAAAAGCGTAAATTTCCTCGGGGCAACGACCTTAATTAGATTTTAAGTAGTTCTAGATAGGCTTATCCAACGTACAGTTCTGGCATTATTATTCCGGGGTCCCTCGGGACGGAGATAGATCAATCTAGGGGAAAGGGGGGGCGGGGGGTGGGTTATTAATGCGAGGCTAACATTATGGCTTATATACCAGCATCCACTACGCCAGTTGGCCACTAATTCAACGACTTTGTACTTGTTCGGCCTTCCTTAGGCTTGGGTTTAGACTGTAGGGTTTATAGGGTCTCTCCAATGCACGAAGTTTACCTCGCCGACAGCTTCAATCCAAATGAAGTCTTTGAAATCGTCTGAAATGAACCACTGCGTTTTTTATGGTCTCGCCAATTGGACACCCAATAGATACATTCACAATATTCCTGAGGAACTCTATGTAGACTCACCCAAACCTGTGTCGAACTT
Organism: Symbiodinium pilosum; assembly: GCA_905231905.1. Taxonomy (NCBI): domain Eukaryota; class Dinophyceae; order Suessiales; family Symbiodiniaceae; genus Symbiodinium; species Symbiodinium pilosum. The sequence goes on from CAJNIZ010023114.1 coordinate 29,741, forward strand.
CTACCTCAAATCACACCCAGAGGGTCCATATATATACAACTAGTAGGGAATTAGGCCCCAAAATACCATACTATAGAAGGAATTATGAGTCCCAATTCCCTAATGGTTGTATATGTGGACCCTCTGGGACAGGTAAGACTTTGGGCTGCGACCCAAAACCCTAGGCTGCATTTTTGCATCTTTCTTGGTTCCGCACAGCTTGGCAAGTGCCATCTTGGCCCTGTGAAGAGCTAAATTCCCTTGAAGGAATTCTCGCCAAGGTCACCATGATGACAGCGGAGCATGGGTATGCTTTGGGTTTGGAATTTAGGGTTTGGGCGTTTAGGGTTGATCTGCTTAAGGGCTTAAGGGTTTAGGTTTAGGGGTTTAGGATCCCGCAACGTTACACCTCCATGTGGGGAACTCCAAAAAATTGAGGTCAGTGTATACATTAAGGGTCTACATGGGAGCCACAGATTGGGACAATGGGACATTGTAGGAGCTTTCCAGAAATAATCCCTACATGCCTGGCTATCTACGAACATCCAACCTGCAAAAACTCTCATATGGCGGTTCTCAAGCCTTGGGGGGTCTGGCGACCATATGGAATGAGGAATAAAAGGTGCTGATCATATGGGTCCCTCACAGAGGTTTGCTTGTACATCTCCCATTTCCCTATCCCTTACAGGTGGCATATAATGCACGCAGCTGCGACAGTTCAGGGTTGAATTGAGAGTGGCGGTTGAGGGTTCAGGTGGATTGTTTCACCGGCGCAGATTCGCACACCTACTCCGCACTATGAACCCCTGAGAGTCCAAATACCCGAATAAAAAGGTCTTGGGTACACACAAACTGTCAGATTATATAGTATTGGGGACGTACAGCCCCATCATGTGGGTACTCGGGCCCTCTCGGAAGAGATTTTGCAGAGGCTTATAAGTGCATCACCATCTATGTTGACAAATCCTGGTGCCAGGGTTGGGATATAACACATAGAATTGCAGGTGCCCAAGACAAGTCAGGCGTATAAGCCTCTGGGGAGGAGCCAAGCTTTTCAAGCAGCGTCTTCCACCGAACCTCTCCAACAGTTTTATGACAAGCGAACCAAGTTGGTGTTATGTGTCACGTCCAAGTGTTGATATCTTCCCGGCACATGTCCGATAACGCCATATCCAAGGCATGCCCTGAGGGTTCAAGGACCCAAGCAATGGAATACTATACACTTGAAGAGTATTGAGGACCTGCAGACATGCATCTTTGAGTACTTGGACAGCTAGGGCTTCTACTTTAAGGATCCTTAGATCGCGAAAACTTGAAAAGGGATAAACCTTGAAATTGCTGGTGGTTAGTCACTTCCCACCAACAATTACCTCCCAACTACCCGTGAGATATTACACTTATATAATGGTGTTATGTGGAGGTGGGGTTTTATTGGGGAGTAGAGGGGTGAATGGCGGGGTGCATCCTGAGTTGTTAGGGGAAAGGAATAAATTAAGAAAATAAGAGGGAATAACATGGAAGCCTTTACGACATCATGGACTGCACTCAGACTACCACGGGGATCCATTCCTCTATTCCCATAATCAACACCCGGAACCCTAAATCTCCGCAACACCGTGCGCTGTGTGACTAAGACGATCTGCCGGTGGGATGCGCAAATCGACAGCGAAGTCCATAGGTGCATCCTCAGGCGAGGCTTCATTTTCATGGCCTACAGTAATGGGGTAGCAAGGCTTGGTTAATAGTCCGCCACATACCCCGAAAAGAAAAAACACGATAGACTTGTCATTGCTTCCGCCCCAAACCTTTCAAAACATGGAAAGGGAAACCCCGAGTCTCACACCCTGTACTACAGCTGAGCAGCTTGCAAGATCCAAGACGACCCCTGACATGCTTATCCCAGAACCTTAACCCTGAACCCTCAAGCCTTACAGTATCGTAGTTAAGCTTAAAGCCACTGACCCAGAATCATACATCCTGACCCCAAACATTGGGCCGTTAGTCCTGCTGAATCCTTACACCAAACCCCAACCCCTAAATCCCTACCCTAAAAACCCTAAACCCTATACCTAAAACCTAAACATAAAAAACCAATCCAAGCGTCTTCCTTCCGCGAAGAACTTGCAGATAGGAAGTTTGGGGTCGTGAGGATGGTGGAACCTTGGCTCCTGCTTTCAACCCGGGTTTGGGGTGTAAGGGTTCAGGGTTCAGGTTTTGGGTATAACGGTTTAGGGTTTAGGGTTATAGGGTTTAGGGTGTTAGGGTTAATGGTCCAAAAGTTGAGGAACCCCTAAAGTTTATGGTCCAAGTGCCTAAATAATCCGTACTTTACTCCAGCAACCTTGTATGAATCTCCCATTTAAGCCCAAGTTATGCACTACTTAGGCATTTGAAGCGTCAGCGCTAAACCCTAAACCCTACACCCCAAACCTTAAACCCTAAAACCAGTGTATGCATGGTTTGGAGGTGAGGATTCCTCTTCCAGGATAGACCCTACACGCTAAGAGTCTAGGGATAGGGCTGCGAACCATTGACATTGAACGCGGTGGAGCGAACCTTATACTTAAACTATAAGGTTTAGCGTCACACCCCGGTTTCAGGGTTTGGGGAAAGGATCAAGAAGATGAATCCACTCGACTCGAAGTGCGTTTGCCGACCCAAAATCCAGGCTGAGGGGTTGTGGTTTACAGGGCGTACGGTTTGAAGCCCTAAGCCTTGAAACCGTAAACCCGAAGCCGGGATTTAACTAGACCTGCCAGGCCAGGCTGGAGCATTTTTCGAGACTGTGAAGGGCCAAGGTAAAGCCAAGACGCAAGCCCTAGACCGCAAATCCTCAACTCCTCGCCATGAGCACGAAACCACAAGAAAAAAAACGATGTGCATCTCAGGGCCTTTGAAAGGTTGAAGCCAACCTTCATTTATAATTTCATTGCATAAACTACCCCTCCCGCGAAGGCCTCCGCGTACCGTCCGCGAGTACAGCTTGTAGTGCAGTTTTTTTGTGCTTCGGCATTCCGCTCTGCTTCCGCGAAAGTTTTTCAGTTCAAGCTACGTTTGGGATTGACTCTTTTGAGGCACACCAACGGCTTTCAAGGGAGAAATTTGACCGAGTGGAGGACGCCTCGCCTCAGGGACCCGCAGCTGGCAACACCGCCGGGTGTGAGGCATCACTTTTGCAGGGATTTGCCCTTGAATTGGCCATTGAAAGTGCACTGGCAACACATCTGCAAAGAAGGGGTAAGGCAAGAAAACTCGTTTGGAGAGGCACGACGCAAACGGACTTGATCCGGACCTACGGAACTCGTCCAAGATTCACGGCAAAGTTGTATTGCTTCCTCAGAGCTGACGGGCACGAAGCAACAAATCCTAGCTAGCAAAAGACAGCATTCTGACCTGCCAAGGTTGTCAATCATGGCCTTGGAGTTTTTGCGTCCAAGCTCAAAAACTAGTTCAGTTCACCCCTCCGCCACCCGCACTTGTTTGGCAGCATAGAAAACACTATCATGGCTATGCTGTCTATAACATGTATAACATCATGCTCCAAGGCCCTATTGTACATCCTGAGCCACTAAACCCTAACCCCGAACCAAGTAGTCCAAGCAGCTTGCACCCTCGAGTCTGGGTGCGACAGCCCACCCCAAAGCGGCAGGGATGGGCGTCGCTGCAGGTACCCATACGCTTGCAGTCGCCCCGGACGAAAAGACCGCAAACAGGCCGCACCTTAACCGCACCGAATCTACTTCGGGCTTGGGGTGTACCCCGTCATCAAACTATAAACGCCATGCCGTGACGCTTTCAGGGGTTAACGAGCTTGAGTGATCCGGCTTTCTAAGGCAAAACTTCTTCCTTCCCCATAATTCCCTCGCCTGACAATAGATGAACCCCACCACCCCTTGATAACAAAGTATTCCCCTCGAGATGGAATGGCCATGCTACGGGATTGGGGTTATTCATTGTTTGCAGGGGTGGGGAAATTCATCTGGAAGGGGTGGGGATGAAGGTTCCACCCTTGCAAGCTCGTCGCACAGATCTTAAGAACTTGGAGGTGGAAGGGCCCCACCCGGGGATTACTGAAAAAGAACTTACTCGAAGGGAGCCAAAGAATGGGGTTTTGCCTAACGTTCATGATTTTTGGTTCCTGAAGCCATACAAACTTCAGGTTTTGGACTGTTAGGGTCTAGGGCGGTCTTGACAGGAACCCCCTGTTGCCTTCCCATTATCCTCATGTATCCCAAGGTCTGAGAAACTCTGCGTTCCCCAACCCCACACCCTATCTACTTGTATGTGTATCCCTACATCCCTTTTGGAGGGTCACTAGTAACAGAAATTAAAAACTCCCAAAATTGCCTTCCAAAAAGGGAGTCCCCCTCATAGACCAAAATCTGCCTCATATTAATAAAACCCACCCAAAAAATGAATAATAAATCCGGGACCCTAAAANNAGACCATAATGAATTAGGGTGGGTTTTGAAGTCGTTAGGGGGGTATAATAGAAAATCCAAAGGAATTAGGGATCCCCTTGACATCCCAGGTTTTGGTTGATTTTCATATGGTTTTAAAAACGCTTGTATATACAAGAACTGAATGCGACTTTAAATTATTTTATTCCAGTTTTAGCCGCATTTAATTAAATCTCAATTGAATGGCATTCGATTTCAATCGGTTTTAAACGAAATTCTAATTAAATTTCAATTGACTCTAACGGGATTTGAATTCGATTTTTAATTGATTTTAAAAGGAATTCTAATTAAATTTCAATCGATTCTAACGGGTTTCTAATTGGATTTCAATTGATTTAAAAGGAATGTTCATGAAATTTCAAATGATTCTAACGGGATTTTAAATCGATGTTAATTGAGTTTAAAAGCAATGTTAATTAAATTTCAATTGATTCTAACGGGATTCTAATTGGATTTCAATTGATTTTAAAAGGAATGCTCATGAAATTTCAAATGATTCTAACGGAATTTTAAATCAATTTTAATTGATTTTGAAAGGAATCTAAAGGCGGCCCTACCAAATCCTTTCAATAAATATGCCCCCCCCCCTAATAATGAATGATTTCTGACCCCCCGGATTATTTATTATTACGGCGGGGGACGTCGTTTATTATTAGGGGGAAGAGATTACTTGAATTTGGAGTCTCCAGCGCCCAAAGCCATTCAAATCAAGAGATTTGGGATCTCAAGCTGAATTAACTGCAAGTCTTCCGAGGAGCAAGAGCAATTCGAACTCGCTCGTAGCACGAGCAATCTCACCTTCAAGAAAGCACTTGAGGCTTGTTCTCTACACCCCGGGGTCCTAGCATCTTAAACTGTAGAAAAGGTACCGAACCGATTGGAGCGCAACCAGGAATGTTGCCGGACTTACTGCGAGTTGATAACAGCCTATATGGAGAGATATATGGAGAGAAGACCACTTCATAGGTAGCTGCACGTCTGGCACAAGACAGGGGTCTAGAACAAGACTCGGGCTAGAGTTTGGAAGTCCTTGCATAAGGCTACCGTACTAGTTTCATTTTAGACTTTGGAGGCTTCGGGTGTGCTTAGACTTTGAGGAGATTGGTAGTTGAGGGTTCAGTTTTTGCAAACCCTTGGACTTTTGCGTCTGCCACAGTTGGCACGAAGCTATGCCTATTCGCCGGTTAGGGTCTAGGGCTTAGGTTCTGGAGGGCTGGGAAGGGCGCGTGGCTGGTTGGCACGTCAACAGCTTCGAGTTTGCGGACCAGCTTTCCCAAAGGGTCCATGTAGGAATATGGTATATACTTAGGGCCCAAAGGGGTTCCCATATACCTACTTTAAGGCCCAAGTATATACCATATAGCTACATGGACCCTTTGGGTTTATGGTCTTTACGATTGCAACCGTTCCTGCAAGCGGCTGAAGATTCAGGTCATGTAGGCGTTCTACATGGATAGAGACATATAGAGAGAGAAAGAGAAAGAGAGCGCGAGACAGAGAGTCATGGAGTTGTATGGGGGTATGGGATGGGTGCCTTTTGTGGGCTTCTTGCTTCGACGCTCCGCGCATTTTCGGAGTCAAGGGAGGCCTTGAGCATGCAACGTGTATTGGAAAGCCGTAACGCACAAACATACTGAGGCGAAGGGATGCAAATGCTCGCGGTTTAGGGTTTAGGGTTTAGGGTTCTACTGCCAACTTCCACTACTTCGGGAATTCTACCAGCTCAGAATGGATCTAACGCAGGAATATGGCAAAAGAAGCGTCCTCTCAACGGCGCTCCCCGCAAAGCAGCAGCATGCTGAACGAAAACGAGCTCTAAACTGCAAAGTGCCCTCCCCCCAAAAAAACAAAACGAAAAGAGGCTCCATCCCTGTTAAGCGGCTCCTGTTATTCAGGGTACCCCAAAACAGGACCTACATTCTGAGAAGCCCCTGATATCACCTTCATCCTTTATCGTATAATTAGCCTTCCGGCTCCTGGGGCTCTCGTACCAAGATGTTCCTATCATTAGTCGTTAACATGCCCTGACACTGGGCGGCTCCCCTAAAGTCTATCAATAATACCTACATTGGGCTATGCGCAGCCTTAGGGTACAGGTCCAAGTGCCCAAGCACAGGTTTTTCTTTTAGGAAGTGCAGCCCTGCTCTCTGGGTAGGGATCAGGACCCTCCACACCTTTTTGTAGCACACAGCACACACATACAGGTCCTCCCAATCTTCATGAGGGCTCGGAGAATGAGGATCTGCCCACATACAGGAGAAGGGCTTCTAGGGCCAACCCTAGACCCCAACTAAACCCTAAACCCTGAACCCCAAAACCCTAAAACCCTAAACCTTAACCCCTACACCCCTTAACCCTAAATCCTAAACCCCTAAACCCTAAACCCCTACACCCCTTAACCCCCAAACCCCAAACCCTGAACCCCTAAACCCCTAAATCCCTAAACCCCTTAACCCCAAACCCTAACTCCTAAACCCCTAAACCCAAAACCCTCAACATGGCTACTGTGGGCCTTCCAAAGTCTCAGCGTCACGAATGCCGAGCTCATGCCAGCAGAGCCAGAATTTGTCAATTTGCCACGCCCAATCCTGGTAGGAAAGGTTTCAGGGTTTAGGGCTCATGGTTTAGGGGTTTAGGGTTTAGGAAAAGGGCCCCGCTGGGAAAATCCCAAACAAATTATATTGGGATACTGAAAAATTCTACTATAGTATGTTGGAATTATGGAGAATAAGATGGAAACTAATTTTGGCTTAAAGGCCCCTTGGAGAGGTTCTAGAGGCCGCTTGAGCAGGTTTTAGAAGCTAGCTGGAGAGGGTTGGTTTGAAAGGTCCCCAGGAGAAGCTTTAACATTGGAACGCAGGTTCTGCAAATCGGGTCGCGTGTAGCGCGTGAGATCTACGTGACCTCCGTGTGACGGGTCTGCATTCGGGTTCGTGGCTCCTCGGATTTTGGGTTTAGGAATTAGGGCTTAAGGGTTTAGAGTCATTTAGAGTTGAGGGTAGCAGGCTGCCATAAATATCGTTGAGCCCTTAACTCTGAACCCTGGACAACCCTGAACCCAACCCGCTCCCCATTCTCTTCGCCTCACACGTAGGTCACGAGGGCTCTGTAACTCTATAGGCTAAAATAGAACAAACTACCCCAGGTAATCCCCATTCCTAGCCTACTCACCAAGGCCCCTGACCCTCAAGCCTACGTAGCGCTGTAGACTACATTGGAGGGTCTAGGTAAGCCCTTAAACCCCAAACTCTTCATCCCAGACCCTCACATCCCAAACCCTACACCCTAAAACCCCAAAACGCACACCCTAAACCCTAAAACACCAAACCCTACACCTTAAACCCCTAAACCCTACACCCTAAAACCCCAAACCCTACACCTTAAACCCTAAACCCTGCACGCTAAAACCGAAACCCTAAACCCTAAGACCCCAAACCCTACACCCTCGAACCCCAAACGCTAGACCCTAAACC
>CAJNIZ010023114.1:37752-51488 GCA_905231905.1 Symbiodinium pilosum
TTGATGAGGTGCTTGGATCATGGGGTGAAGTTGCCTAAGCCCTTAACCTAAATCCTGGGCAGGGCCGCATCATCACGTACCCACCCTAAACCCTAAACCCTAAACCCCAAACCCCAAACCCTACCCCCTAAACCCTAAACCCTACGCCCTAAAACCCCAAACCCTACATCTTAAACCCCCAAACCCCCAGCCCCCCAACCCTACATCCTAAAACCCCAAACCCTACCTTACCCGAAGCTTTCAACTCGGGAGGCCAACGTCTCTGCCAACAGCTTCGTCAGCTTGGATGTCGGATGGCTGTGTATGATCTGGAACCTGAGGAGATGTTTACATACGCACATATACATACGTATATACGTACGTACGTACGTACGTACGTACGTAGGTACAAACATACATACATACATGCATGCATGCATGCATACATACATACATACACATACACACATATATATATATATGGACACACGGATACATATATGTACATAACTTAAACTGACATACGATGGTTCATGAACACCGCCTTTTCGGTGGATCATGGGGGGGGGAGGGTGAGCATATATATATATATTTATTTATTTATTTATTTATTTGTTTATGGTTACGTTTATGTATATCCACACGGTTAAGGGCTTAGGGAGAAAAAGAGAATTATAGATAGACATATACCCCTAGGGGCTTTTGCGGTTTGGGGCTGTTCTTAGAAAATACGAAAACCCAAAAGAAAGATCAGAGAAACCCTAAACACTTAAACGTGACACGCTTGCTGCACATGGAGAGCTGCAGTACGCTTGTTTAAGCTACTAATTCCCGAAGTCTTTTAGCCCTCATGGTCCTTTGATATCTCTGGGTTGAAGGTTTAGGGCTTAGACATTTGGGGTCTAGGGTCCATGTAAAACCTGTATTACTACATAAGCTGCTTGAACAATACAATTCCAAGCAATGCCGTTGTTGAAAATCATTTCCCAAGCATTGTACCTTTTAGTCCCCGAAACGACCTGTTTAGCAGGGTTTAGGGCCTTTAGATTAACCCGTATGTATACATACGGTTTAGGGTTCGGGGTTTAGGGATTAGGGGTTTAGGGATTAGGAGTTGAGAGCTTAGGGGTTCAGGGTTTGGGGTTTAGGGCCTTCAGATCAACCTGTATGTATACATATATCCCCATCCTGATACGTCTGCCGCGTGTTGTGATCCTCCATAAGCCAAGGTGCACGTCCTCCCAACCAACCTCCAACAGTGAAAATGCTTAGGGTTCAGGATCTAGGGTTTAGGGCTCAGTATTTGGGGTTTAGGGTTCAGGATTTAGGGTTGAGGGTTGGCTATATAGGAAGTATTACTGTACCCAACGAATGGAGAATCAAATTGACAGCGACATGGAAGATGTGATTGGAACTGGGAGCCCGGGAGAAAGGGTGGGGGCGTAGAGGTTTATAAGGTTTAGGATTTCCAAGAATTAGGGGTCCCTTTAAGGGCTGGGTATACATAAATATGCACGTATATGTATATATTTATATACACACACATTACGGTTGAATAGGGATATTCGCAGATACCCGCAACTAGGCCCCATGTAAGGGTGGTTGGAGGTCCAGGTACAGCTTAAGGTTTATGGTGCTTAAGGCTACATTTTGCAGCATAGCCATTCTTTAGGCTTCAAGGGTTCTATGAGTAATATGGGATGAACAGTCTCTAAGGTCCACAGCTAGTTAAGCTTTAAGGGTTCTATGAGTAATATGGGATGAACAGTCTCGAAGGTCCACAGCTAGTTAAGCTTTAAGGGGTCTATGAGTAATATGGGATGAACAGTCTCTAAGGTCCATTGCTACTAAGGCTTTAAGGCTTCTATGAGTAATGAACAGTCTGTAAGGTTGAGGTCTAGGTTCAGAAGGACTTAGGGAAGAAATGAAACCTGCAGATGGAAAACACCACGCATGACTTCCGAATGCCCTAAACCCTAGAAAAATGGTAATCAAGTATACTCCCTGTGATGCAGTCCATCAACTGTACTAGAGGTTGTGCCGATAGCCCCCACATGGATCATGAGACTTGTTGATGGCAAGTACCAATTAGAAAAAAGAAAGGCGGGTGGTGCAAAACCCTGAACCTTTGAACCTTTCCCTAAACTAAACCCTAAACACTAAGCCCTTTAAACCTTTCCGGATCAACAATGTTCCGCCTGCGGGGCTTCAAGGTAACGGGATGTAAATAGGCCCTGAACCTGTCCATACCCCAAAACCTCCCAAACCTAGACCCATAAGGGTTTAGGTTTGAGGTGTTTGGGTTTCTTAACACTTAACCCAAAAATCATAAACCCTAAAACATCTAAAGCCCAAGCCCCTGCCTCACACAGACCTTCTTCGATGAGAGCGCCAAGGCTGCTACTGTCCGAGCAGAGATGCGTGTGTGCCACGTAGACTGGGTGAGGAATGTCCTGGCTCAGATAACAAGGTTTGGGGGTGATTGCTGCCTGGGATGATAAGTTTTCGGGGTTTCAGGGCAGGATGGGGCTTGACAACTGGATGGATGATAAGGTTTGGAGTTTATGGTGTTAGTTCTAGTACGCTATAAAATAGATCCGCCTGAAACTCTAATCCCCATAAGCCCTGAAGCCCAAACCTTGAAGCTGAAGGTCTTGGGGGGCTACAATCGGGCGCCAAGCGCCGCATGTCTTTTTCCTGGAGCAGCTTGTGTTAACTGAAGGGATATTTCATGCTGCTTGGGAACCTGAAGCCTAACCCTAAAACAGAACTCCTAAACAATCCCTAGAAGCCCAGGTACCCATATAGTTGGTTCTTGGGTTGTAGATAGTATAAGTGAATATAGGGGCCCACAGGAATCCAATATGTAGGTAACTGGGCTTCTAGGGAATAGACATAAGGACCTATCATCCGTTCCAACCAGTTTCTAGCTGGTACCCATACCTTGAGTCCTTGACATTCACGGCTCCATGTGGTTCATGTTGGAGGCCTTATGTTTACCTAAACCCCCAAAGTAGGTAGAATAATGGCCCAAAACCCCTAAATATAGCCCAAAAGGCCATTATTCTACATACTTTGGGGGTTCAGGTAGGGCTTAGGGGGATTCATTGTTGGGGGCCTGGGGGACGTGGAGGGTCCTTTGGCGCAGACAGTGCCGCAGCAAAAAAAACAAACTTTTGCTTCAAGCTCAGGAGGCTTCCACAGACTAAATTGACTTGATAAAGCACGCAAGCAGGATACCCTAGCCCCCTTAAGTAGATAGAATATGGAGTATGTGGGGCTCTCATTATAAATCTACCCAAAGCCATATTCTATGACTTAAGGGGGACTATATTACCCTAGATTTCTATCAACCTGAGAATGTGCCCCTCGAAGGAGCCCCAAACCACCGTAGTCCCCATGGGCTCCAATAGCTCCTACGGGTTTTGTACACAATCCCAATAATCCCAAATGGGAATTTGGGTGGGGGTGTGGGGGGGGCTATTATTGGGCGGCCATATCAACCCTATCGTCAACGTGAAGCCAGAGGCAACATGTACCTCTAGGCCCATGAAGCTAAGTGGCCCAAAAGACCCTCGGGCTTCATGTTCGCCCCAGCGTATACTCTGCTGTTACTGCTGATGGTCCAGCTTCCAAGTACGGTGACAACCCTAAATTCCCTAATTCCGAAACCCTTAACCCAAATCCCCGAGCACAAGGCCCTGAATCCATGACCCGTATCCACGATCTAAACCCTAAACAGGCTTCAAGGCTAAGGGTCTCGGGCATAGGGCCTGAGATGTACGGCCTACAAGCTCCAAATTTGAATCCCATAATCCCTGAACCTCATCTCTAACTCCTCAGTCATAATGACTAACCCTAAACCTGTCCAAAACCTCAAACCCTACACCCTTCGCAGTTAAGAGTTTAGGGTTAACAGGGTTTGGGCTTTTTTGTAGCCTCTAGAGAAACTCCACTAAGATACTGTCATAGCTTCCATGTCTTTTCCATTCTTTCATTCCCTGCTAACCAGAGGTAAGTAAAAACCTATCCCCATATACTTCCGATATGACCATACAACATCCCAAAATAACCCCTTCAAAGTAGTTCAGGTGGCCAATGGTTAACATCACAAGATCATGAAGGACGGCTCGTTCAAGAAAGGAAGAACTTGATAATCAACCCTAAACCCTAAACCCTCAAACCCTAAACCCTCAACCCCTAAACCTTGAACCCCTAAACCCTAAGCCCCCTAAACCCTTAAACCCCTAATCCCCTAAACCCTCCTCGCACTTCTCAAGCATCCCAGAGGCTCCCAGTACCAAACCCCCTCAAAACCTCAGCCCGAAACCCTAAACCCCATTTACGGACCTGGCAGCCTTGAACCAAAAGCCACAAGGCCCGGCCCTAAACCCTGAACCCTCAACCCTAAAACCTAAATCTTAAATCCTAACCCCCAAACCCACATCCTAAACCCGAATCCTTTTCTCCTATGCCCCACCCCTGCATCCTACACCCGAATCCTTAAATCCTAAGCCCCACCCCTAAATCCTAAACCCTAAACCTCAAATCCTAGCCCCCCGACCCTCAATCCTGAAACCCAAGCCTTAAATCGAACCCCCCCCAACCCGTAATCCTAAACCCTCAACCCAAACTCCTAAACCCTGAAGCTTTAAAATCCGAATCCCCAACCCTAAACCCTAAATCCTAAACCCCAAAACCCGGCCTCCTGGAAGGGACTCCATGGCCACGGGGCACCGGCTGCCTTGGCATATCTTTCATGGTCCCGCAAACTTCTACGGTTTAGGGTTTTGTTGTTCTATGGTTCAGGGTTTAAGGGATTTAAAGTAGAATCCATATCGTCCACTTCAAGCAAACAGCTGTGGGCATTTATGAGCCCCTGTTTGGGGATTTATGACCCTCAGCTTTTAGGGTAAGACAAGCTGGCCTTGGCTTTAAACAGTTCAGGGCTCAACATTTGAGTTGTGAATTTTGATGGTATACCTGAAAGGAGGGTATCATTTTGCTCTATTAGGATACCATAGTATCCCCGAATCCGTTCAGACGTGCCCCAAGCCCTTAACAACTACTCCTCAACCCTAAACCCTAAACCCTAAACCGCTTTTCTGGACTTCCCACAGCAAAGCAGGTTTCTTATAGCAATCTCAGGTCAAATCAGATGCCACCACAAAAGAGTGTAGAGTTCGAGTAAAGGATTGAGAGTTGTTGATTCAGGCTGTCACACTAGGGTCCATGATTGAGGGCGGAAGGCTTAGGGGTTGGCAATGTGGTTTCAGGCATTCTTTTTCTCACTAAGAGCTGAGACTTTAGGCTTAGGGGCCCGCCCTTCGTCCCCCCTCCCTCCAGGCAGAGGGTAAAGCCTTGTTCATCACTCCCCTAAATCCGACAGCGTGCTTATCAACAGCAACCCTGCAAAGGGCTAATTGAAGTAGGGTCAGGACCTCAAACTCTCAAAACCATATGTTTTCGGGGGAAGATGCCTGGAATTCATACCCTTTCCATTTTCTGATGTTTCCGTATACAGGAGTTCTGAAATTTTGTCAGACGACAGCAAACAAGAATTCACAGTCTAAAAAATCCTTATCCCTATTTGTTAGCCCTGGCATTTGCTATAGATCCCGTTTACGGCACATCAACCCTAAACCCCGTACATCCCCGTGTAGCACCTATACAACCTCTACAGCCTCTCTCTAAAAGGAACCTATTATGGTAACTGTGCTTTAGATTCCTTAACAACATCAGCAAAGCGTACCTGGCGCTTGAAAGTAAGCCTGGCTGCAGCATCCTTGGGGCAAACGGCCTCCTCTTCTGCTGTTCCATTAGTTCAGGGTTAAGGGTTTGGGGTTTAGGGTTCAGGGTTTAGGGTTCAGGGTTTGGGGTTCAGGGTTTGGGGTTTAGGGTTAAGGGTTTGAGGTTCATGGAAGTCTTGCAAAGCTTGGTTACCTAGGGGACACTAGGGTCATGTGAGGAGATAAGCGTCTTGGGGTCTCCGGGAGGACTCCGTAAGAATGATTTTCACAAACTCCCATGCCACGACACAATACGGGTGACGTATCAAAAAATGCTAAGCATCTTAAAATGACCCAAAACTCTAGAAAAAACAGCATGAATGTCTGCGCCCCGGCCACTCTAAATCATTCTCAAGTAAGAATAAGGAGTATAGTATTTTGGGGTCTATATTGAGGTCCACCTCTTCTGGGAAACTACCATTTGTCCTAACCGCCTACTTACTTGTGCTTAAAGTGGGGTGGGGTGTACTTCGGCACCACTACAGGTGGATTATACAGGGATCCAGCGCGATGTAGCCATAAACCTTTAAGCGCAGGTGTGCCCTACTGTTGAGAAAGCTGACACAGGACATGTTGGGCAGGCGTTATTTATTGACCCTAAACCCTAAACTCTGAAACCCTAAACCCTTAAACCCTAAACCCTTAAACCCTAGACCTTACACCCTTAAACCCTAAACCCTTAGATCCTTAAACCCTTAAACCTTAAAACCTAAACCCTAAACCCGAAACCCTAAATAGGTCCCAAAGTTGGCATTATTTGTAGAGTAGGATGCCTCGGGTAGGTTCTGGCGTTCAAGGGCCTGGCTGAAATGTTGTCGGGTTTGGGATTTAGGGTTTTGTAATTAGTTATTGTTTCAAGGGGTTAGGTTTTTTTTTAAGCGCTCCTTTTATCCTCCCGCGGGGTTTAGGGTTTAGGGTCCAGGGAACAAAACCCCCAAGCGCTTCCCTAAGACCTAGAAGCCGTCCATGTCCTGGGCAAGGGTGAGCAGCAACAGTTTCTTCTTCGCCTGGACAAAGGACTCTGCACTACCCTGTAGGACCTATGCCAAAAAATAATTGATGCTAATTACATTGGGCTAGTGGGATGTCGAGGGTTTTCCGTGACGCCTCCTCTTCACGGCCAGTCCGTCGAGCGCTGAAGGAATGGATCCGAACAGAATCGAATCTTTGATAATTTTGTAATCTCCAGTTTAGGGGTTCAGGGTATCCCCTCCGAGGTTTACCTTTCAGCAGCATCATTTAGCCGTAAATATGCCTAGTTAAGGGAGAACGTTATGGGTTGTGGTATAGAATGTGGTTCTGAACCCAAGAATGTTCTCCTTACCCTGGACCTTGAAAGTATGAAAACCCTCCCTTAGCCCTAAACCCCATGCTTAGAGTGTTGTGTGCTTGCGCCTTCAGGAACGACGAATGAAGCAGTGTGTACCTGGTTGGTCTTCAAGGTTTAGGGTCTAGAGATTTAGGGAACTTCAGAATTTGAACACAACTGCTCACAGTAGAGCTCACAGTAGCTTAGCCTAAAGCCCCGTGTTCCTCTGTTGGGCTATAAGAGGCTATATAATCTAAGGTAGACTGTTCCATTGTTTTTCCAATGAAATTGGGTACCAGGCCAGGTAGAAATGGAACAGCTCAAGACCTGGAACTTTCCAAAACATCAGAGATCCCATTTTGTGCGCATGATATTACGGATTGGTGCCACTTAGGTTTTTTGGGAGCCAAAGAATACAAAAGACAACTCTTGCCAGGTCGAGTCTGGAAAAATGCGGCGGGTTTGGAGTTGGGCCTCTTCTTGACTTGTACGCTACAGGTGCATCTCTGGCGTCTTGAATCTAGGAGACTAGTCATGTAAGTGCTTCCCCTAAACTGTGCAGACTTGGACCCTGAAAACCTTAAACCCGAACCCTTAAACCTAAGCTAAGGGAGCTGCCTGCCGGCAAAATTTCATCCCAGGTACGCATTCCAGTACAATGCATCCTGGTCGATGTCATCTTCTGCCATGGCCGTCGCCGCGCAATGTAACCCATGCCGACTTTGGAGCCCTAATCTCTAAAGCCTAGAGATTGAAGTCTAAATAATGCGTACGTTGGGCCGTGGGGTCTGCAAAATGATGGCTACTTTGGGCTTTTTGGGTCCGTAGGGCAAGAACTAGACTACAATCTCTAAGTGCGCCCCGTCCCTGAATCCTCAATCCTTAAGCCCTACAACCCTAAACCCAAAGTCCAACCCCGGAAAACCCTAAACCCTACACCCTAAAGCCTGAACCCTAAACCCTAGAAGAGGATTCTGAAGCCTGGACCAGCAGCCCTGAACTCCACTAGAAACTGGGCGTGACCGAGCATCCAGGGGTTTAGGGTTTAGGGTCCAGGGGGGCATGTCTAAACATCAGGGCATTGGAGAGGCTGTAGTAGGTACTTTTACACACACACACACATGGGGCTTATTGGGTTAAGCTCAAGGGCCCAAGTATCAGGTCTTTAGATACCAAAAGTCACTTAGATGACCGTATTTGAGACCTGAAGCCTTGCCATTGGGGTGCCTAGACAATTCGGGTATGGATAAGGAAACTGAAAGGACCTCAAAAAGGCCTTGTCAAAACTACAGGGTTGAGGGCTTAGGGTCTAGGGTAGCATCCTTGTTTACCAGCCCTACGGGTCCATGTGGCCTCAATGGCATTTGGGATGTGAAGCCCTGATACTTAGGCAGACCCTTCGGGCAAGTGGCCATATGAACTGCCATGTTGTATTGCGCGAGGCTGACTAGGCATGAAGGCGGCGTACCTACACTCGGATAATGATCCTATGCCCTCTTTACAGTTCCACCTTTGACTACCCATGAAGGTGGCGTACCTACGCGTGTCTAGCGATCCTGCGCCCTCCAAGAGGCTTGCTTAGGGGTCCAAGTGTCCGAAAATAGAATAAAGATCATCAGCCGCAGCACAATCATTCAGACTATAGGCTCAGGCTTCGATAACCTCTGAATCCCATGATTTGGGTACCGCAGAAGCATGCAAAATGCTTGAATAATATCAGTTCGAGGTTTTTGAGGTACGCTGTACTCATTTACACTGGGGTAAACAGAACCATAAACATGAGTAATCTTTTAGGCCCCTACAGTAAGGCTTCGGATACCTGGAGCCCCATGAGTCGGGCACTCGAGCCTCAATGGGCTTGTGGGGTTTAGGATTTAGGGTTTAGGCTGAATGTCCAGGCAAGCTCGTGAATAGGGTTTAGGGGATAGGATCAATGGTTTAGGCTCCAGGGCTTCGGATCTAAGGTCAATTCACGGGAGGCCAGTTTCTCGTGGGGGTGGGGAGAGCTTGTGTGGGGGAAAGATAGGGTTAGGGGAAGTGCGTATATAAGGTCTCTGTATGTCATTGCTTTAGACTTGATGCTCAGCCAAAACAAATATCTATCTGAGAAAAAGAGCGCAAGCCAAACAGTTTTCGGTGTTGGAACCAGCTGCCGTGGCTGTCACAGGCTTCCTACCAGCGCTAGACGTGCCGAAGAACATGAAGGAGCCCTGCGCTTTGCAACGTTGCCATATGCAATCCTTTCATAGTTTTGCGATATGAGCTTCCCATAGCCCAAAACCCTCCAGGTAAGTATAAGGGTTATACTCCACATGATAGTATGGCACATCTCATACACACACTCACCGAAAGGCCCGCAGGAACCCTACATAAACCTTCATCTTGCCCTGCTCCACTGAGGTCCAAGTACCAGAGTAACCAGGTTTCAGCCACCGAATACTGTAATCCAACGGTTTAGGGTGTCCTGCTGGTGCCTAAAGCCCTTCATGAGCTGTAGTCCAAACTCCTGAATCAAGGGGGGGCTACTATAGGCGTCATCAAGGGAGATGCTAGGAGCTTACAAGACACGACTATAGCCCACATCATGGTGCACGTGCAGGAATGGGAACTTATCTGACCAGACTCTTACGTATGCAAAAGCCAAATGCAAAGAACGACGACCCTGCACCCCAAAGCTCAGGGTTGAGGTTCCACTGTAGTCCGTAGCCTGGCCCATTGAGCGCATGCAAGTCATGAGACCCTGGTGAAATTCACCCAAAGGGTCCATGTAGGTATATGGTATATACTTAGGGCCCTGAGGGGTTCCCATATACCTACTTTAAGGCCCAAGTATATACCATATAGCTACATGGACCCTTTGGGTCAGTGCGCGGTGTAAGCTCCAGACCCAGTCCCATTTTCCCTGCCAAAGCGAACACCTTGGCATTGTGGGTCTCTCTCATTGAAGAGGTACCCCAGCGACCCAAAGGAAATGTAGAGGCTGCAAAGGGGTCATATGAAGGTCTCGACAGGAACAAGTCTGAGAAGTTCTTAACTCCGCGGTACCAGCACATACTCCTACTGCTGGGTTGCTGTTCAGTAACTGATCGTGAGCTGACAGTAGATGGGTCTATGTGGTAAATAATAGGGTTTCCTCATTGTACCAGTAGCAAGTTAGTTTTTCAGTGCCTTAACAGCAACCCAGATTATGAGCAATGTAATTGAGCACGACAACATTTTGGGCACACCATCCTTTTGCTCGTAAAGACAGTTCTCGCCGAATGTAGGAAGGGATCTCCGTAGTAGTCCCGGCATTCACCCCTTGTGGGTTTAGGGTTTAGGGTTTAGGGTTGGTCCATATAAACTCGGTAGTAGTCCTGGCATCACCCCTTGTAATATCTTGTAATATGGTTCATGTACACCTTTCCTTCATTCATTCCCCGCTACCCAGCCGCAAATAGTATCTAAACTAAACCCTTAACCCTGATCCCTAGACCCTATAACCCTGAACCCTAGACCCTAAACCCCAGAACCTTAAACCCTGAACCCTCATCCCTTAAACTAATCCCAGGTTGTCGGAACAAGCCTCTCTTTCCAGCTTGGCCACTGCAAAACTTGCGACAAGAGGTCCCAATAATCAGGATTATCGCGCTTTGGGGTCTATGGTATTGGGGTCCCCCTATTTTAGGAAACTACGAAATGAAGTTACCATATTATGCATATTTAAGGTTTAGGGTTTAGGGTTACTTCCCTCACCTCAGAGTCCAACTGCGCAAAGATGAAGGCTTTTGCCAGCCAAACTTACTTAAGCTTAGTCGGGAACCGGCCAATTTATTTTCTAGGAATTATATAGGGATGATATATGCCCTTATAAGTCCGTATACTGATAAGAACAGGTACGAAAAGCCCTTCAGATCGTGGTATTTCAGTCCTGCGGCTTCATCTCTGGAGTACTTGGACCTCGAAGACTCACGAGGATCTTCTGAATCCCCTACTAAACCGTGATTCCCTTTCGGAACAGTCCATTAGGGTTTAGTGTTTAGGCTTTATAGGGTTTTCAGGCCCTGTAGGCCATGTTCTAGAACTGTGCTTTAGAGGAATATACCGCTAAGCGCATGCATGGACAGACCGGGCCCTGCAACCAATTGACAGAAAAACTCCGACCAAATTTCGTCCTAGAACGGCCAACTACCTATCATGATATCATCATGCCCAAGAGCCAGTCTACGGGGCTGAAACCCTAAAACCCTAAACCCTCAACCCTAAAAACCCTAAACGTCCTAAACCTTATATCCCGGACGCTACACTGCCCATCTCAGGATTCTCGGAGCATTCAGGATGACATCCCAGACACGCTTTTGAGCTTGCTGGGTGCCATACTGAGCGCCTGTCCTGGAATGGTTCTCCTGAATGGTTTATCTTTGTTTGTAGGGATCTTTTCCGTGGTTTACGGTTTAGGGCCAAGGGTTTTGCAAATGAAATGCCGTTGCCCTCTCCCAAAGCAGACATGGAAGTCCATATTAACCCCTTTCTGAAAGCTTCTTGGGGTTCCATGTAGGCTATATTCGAAACCCCTTAAGGGTGATTATGTAGGGGAGCATGGTGGGAGTTATTGAGGCGGATAAGAGGAGTTCAGGCCATAGCTCATGTCATGTTGAGGCTGGGCTCCTTCTACCACCTAAGAAGAAATGTGTTAAATGTCACAAGCGCTTTTATCTACCCCACCCTCCTATAAAACCACCCCCCGCCCAGTTTATGTTCCCCCCCCTGAAGTTCCCGGCTCCCCTTTATTCACCCTAGATACCCCGAATTATGCAAGGGACCTTAGGGGCGGTCTCTTCCTTGCAAAGGACTATGGGATGGTGGCTATGAAGGATTCTATGAAAGCAACGGGACAAAAAAACAAAAGAGGAGTCAAACTTCTGCGTACTTCTGGGGCTCGGGGAGAGGCTTTCTGCCAAAGCCGATATTCAAACTGACCTCTAAAGCCTTGTCCATTACCTCACATCACCTCACACCCTCCTAAAACGGTTGGGCGGTTTGGCGTTTAAGGCTAAATCCCTCAACCTGAAAACGCTCCAAGCACAAGTCCTGGACTTGCTGCTACAGGTACAAGGTGCCAGCAGCCCTGGCATTTAGCTATGTGAGCCTTTAACTCCAAGCCACGACTGCAAAAATCTGAAGTCTAAACCCCCAGGTCCCCACCATGTCAAACAGCCTAGGATAAACACATGAAGAGCCCTTTGTCTCATGCATTCCGTTTCGGAATTAGTGAAAATGCCGCCCAAAACTATTGAGACTATTGCATTGGATGCCTAAGCCTTATCGTTGGGTACTTTCACTGGGACCCTTAGCGTTCGGGCTTCCTAAACATTAGGGTCCAAGGAAAATTGTGGGGCTCTAGGTCCCAAATACTATTCAAGTGGTAGTATTTGGGCCCTAAAAGCCGTTATTTGATTCCTTGGGCTCCTAAGGTAAACTTTAACCACCCAAACCCTAAACCCTAAACTGGCTCCCAGTTTCATGATTTTAGCATTGCAGGCCAACCACAGGCAGTCCAGTAGATGCCGAAGGCAACGGCAACCAGGAAGATGCCACTGAAGATCGCAATGCACGACAAGCCTGGCTGCTTGTCGTGCAGTTTGGGATTAACCTAAACCCCCAAGGTAGGTAGGTTAATGGCCCAAAACCGGCAATCATTCTACATACCTCGAGGGTTCAGGAAGGGTTTAAGGTTTTAGGGTTTTAGGTTTTCAGGGTTTGAGGGTTTAGGATTTAGGGTTGAGGGCTTCGAATCTAACATTGGGCCCACAAGTCAGTAGATCACACCTACATTTGGCTATTCGGATCCTGAGGGTCAGATAAGTTTAGGGTTTGCATAGGATTTGGGGTTTTGGGGTCTAGGATTTAGAGTCTAGGGATTCAGGGTTCAGGGTGTAGGATTTAGGGAGTAGGGTTGTGAGGTGTAGGGTTTAGGGTGACCTTGGTGTGTGCGCCTTCCTTTTTGCATTGAATGAGCTCGACAAGGTTCAGGGCCCGTTGGACGTACCCGGTTTAAGGGTTTAGGGATCCCAACAGCCCAATGTAGGTCATGTTTAGAGACTTTTGGCCCCTATGTAGGTATTATTTGTATACTTGGACCCTAGATTTAATGCAGTTTCTTGAAGAGGCGCGTATACATGATACTATTTGTTGGGGGCGGCTCATGCAACTAGTCGTCAAGGTACGTAGAGCCCTAAGCCCTAAACTTAAACCCATCAACCCCTAAACCCTAGAGGCACAGGTCGGAGGGTTGTCTACCGCAGCTGCTTGCAAAACTTGTTGCTGCAGCGGAGGCTAACCCAAATCAAACGCAGCCCAGAAGCCATCCCGAATGTTGTCACAACACTCCCTTCAAAGGGGTTTAGGGTTTAGGGGCGCAAGTTTTAGAATTTCGTGGGGGCTCCAGGGTTATGTGGGGTCATGTAGGGATATGCGGGGTACCTACCTTTAATGCCTCAACTGACCTGTGAGGCACAAACCCGGAGACCTTGCCCCTGAGCCCCTAAGCTGCTCAAAACACTGGGTTGCTGTTAAGGAACTTAAATTCAGTTACCATAATGGGTATATATAGTAACTAATAGGGTTTCCCCAATATAGTAACTTAATTTAAGTTCCTTAACAGCAACCCAGAACATCCA
>CAJNIZ010023114.1:66297-82906 GCA_905231905.1 Symbiodinium pilosum
GCTGCTCAAGATGCAAGCCCACTGCTATCCTGGCATTTAGGGTTTAGGGTTTAAGGGTTTGAGGGTTAGGGGTTTAGGAGTTTAAGGGTTTAGGGTTTAAGGGTTTAAGGGTTTAAAGGTTTAAGGGTTTTAGGGTTCAGGGTTTTAGGGTTTAGGGTTTAAGGGTTTGGGGTTTAGGGCTTCGGGTTCAATATAATAAAGCAAGGAATCAAGGCCCTTTTTGGGAATGTTCCCGATAATGATTACCATTAGGGGTGAGTTCGCTTGAGCTTGCTGTGAATTTGCGCAGCTGTATTATGGCACCCTGGGCTTAGAGCGGGCGATTTGGGGTTGAGGGTTTAGGATTTAGTTAGGGTTGAGAGGTCCAAGTCTACAAATACCACCCACCTTGGGTGCTGAAGTCTGTAAATGTTTCATAATGCCTTCTTGGGACAATTTGGATCCCTAAGTGTGTATACATTGGGACCAATGGGTTCAAAGTTTACGTTCCTGGGGCCCTTGCAGACCCTAAACCCTAAACCTAAACCCTGAACCCTTCATCTTCCCCACCTGGTACTTGCAGGACTTGTAGAAGTTCTCGCAAGACTCTTGGCAGAGAGGCAAGGACATATTCAAGTCATCACCTAGGCTGGTCGCCCTAAATCCTAGGGCTTAGGGTTTGGGGTAGTTCTCAAAACTATGGGCCACTTTTGGTTATAGATTATATTACGGCACGTAATATTTAGGGGTGCCAAAAAGGAACCCTAACTTTGGGAACTACTCATGGGAGTTTCTCTATTTGGTCCCCATAGACATCCTCAAGAACACCTTGAAGAATCCCAGGATACTACCGTTGATATTAACAATCCTGCATGACTTTATAGCATACTATAGTACCATAACTCCCGAGGTATAGGGTACGTAGGGTCATGCAGGATTTTTAGTATCCACCGTAGTTTACGGTTTACGGTTTAGGCTTCACGGTTTTAGGTTCCGGGTTTAGTACCCAAAGGGTCCATGTAGGTATATGGTCTATACTTAGGGCCCAGAAAGGTTCCCATATACCTACTTTAAGGCCCAAGTATATACCATATAGCTACATGGACCCTTTGGGTATCATGTTTTGCTACTGTCCCTCAAGGCCTCGCACTGTGAAAGGGCCCCACATCGGTTTAGCAGCAGGTAAAACATTGCCGCATTTGCGGCTTCTCAAGACTATCAGCATATATACATACATATATATATATATATATACACATATACCTACGTACATATATGTAGATATGTATATACACACAATATATCAATTATATGAGATGCTATGACATGATATCCCATATTTGGTTTGGAGGGTTTGAATCTTGTGGCATCTTGCGGCCTATGGCTTCTCAAAGGAAAAGGGCTCCCAGGGACCCCATACCCTAAGGCTCGCGGTTTAGGGTTTAGGTTATTGGGCTACGTAAAGGTACAGTCTTTTGAACCTAGAACACATTGTTTGTGTACTTGGAGCCCTGGAGATAACCACTTGGTGATTATACAAAGGTTCTAGGGAATCGCACGGAAGGACAACGTTGGTTCAGTTCTGAGACATTACCATGTCTAGTTCGTATTGTTAGGGTTATATTGGGGTTATATTGGGATAATGGAAATGGCACGGAAGCTACTACTCAGGGTTTAGGGTTTATGGAGTTTTAGGGCCGGAAAAATCCGAGGGCATGCCATATGCCTTCAAACGCTGCCGCAAGTATAGCGGGTTATACACGACTAGATCTTCTTCTGACATGGATTTGGATTTTACAAAGCCAATCTCTGTGACGTTCTCTGACGAACACCTAGCGCACCGCGTCCTAAACTCTTATGCACCAAACTAGTATCCCCATTGATCTCAGAGCCATAAGTGACCCTAAACCCTAAACCCTAAACCGTCCTGAGGTCATTAAACTTTCTACTTGAACTACGACAAGCCAACCCTCCTTCCACGAAATCTTAGGCTTTCGAAAATGCCAAGTTGCATTTCGGAAAGTTGTACCAGCAAAGCGCATTCCGAAGTGCCGTGAAACCTGGTCTCACCAGCATAGGCTCCAGGGTTAAGGTTCACAAAGCTGAACATGGCACACATTCATGAAACAGGGGCAAGGCCCTAGCAACAGATGCTACCCTAAGGGTTCAAGCACTCAGTAATTGAGCGGTTGGGCCTTGGGTAATCCACTTGCGGTACAGGGGTATGCGAAACACTTGAACATTGGGCACTTGCCTTTACGGTTTATATGCGGTTCAAAATGCACCCTGCGACACGAAACATGGCTGGAGATGAAGGACAGGATCGGAACTGTTAGGATGGACCCAAAGGGTCCAAGGATCCAACAAAAATGAAATTGAGTTACCAAAGCCGCTCAGCATGGATATTTGGGCTCTGAAGCCGAAATTTTTTTGGCGGTCTTAGGACTTGGACCATAAGGGCTAGAGTTGGTGTTACGTAAAGGGTTCCGTGTAGCAAAAAGAGGGCGCATGCTAAAGGAACCTGAGACAATTTGCAGCCTCTTCTTACTTCAAGGGACCAAGTACTCAAGGAGGGGAGGGGTGGATGCGATTCCAAGCAATGAAATCTGCAGTGGATAAAGGACAACAATCCACACGATTTACTCACTTCTCATAGAGCTGAGTTCACCGTTCTTTGAAAAAATCAACACGAGTAGTCTGCAACATCCTAGGATGGCCGAAGCAGTGCATGTACATGCACCCAATCAAGAACTAGGGCATCGGGCGGGTCAGTTCTGTCTACACACGTGGGGCTGTAGTTAGCCCTCGGTGTCCGAGTTCACAAATAACAGGGCTTTAGGTCTCAAATACAATCATCTGCAAGGCATTTGCGACCTGAAGCTCTCATATGTTGTTACTTTGACCCTTCGGGTAAGAGGCGGAAGGTCTCCCGCAGGTCGGGTGCTGCAAGAGGAGGATCATGGAACATAGGTGCTGCCTCCTCTTTGGGCCTAGGTACCGAATTTCCGCATCAAAACGCTAGGCAAACATACGCTTCGGACCCTAACCCTACACCCTAAACAAACCCTGAACCCTAAACCTTCAGGGCATGCTTCAAACCTGGGACACAACCTCATAGGATGGCCCCCAAGCCCTGAACTCAGAAGCAGAAACCTGAATCTCGGCAGAATCATCTGAGCTACAGTCAAGATTTCCCAGGGTTTGGGGTTTGGGGTTTAGGGTTTAGGGTTTGGGGTTTATAGGGCTTAAGGTTTGGGGTTTAGGGTATTACTTAGGTAAGTGCTGGGCATGGGTTCCTATTAGGGAGTATATGAATGGACTACATGAATGTACCACAGGGACCTGTATGTTTACTAGAAGCAGTCCCCGGCAACTGTAGTCTCCTTAGGCCTATAATAAAGACAGTGATTTTAATCGTTAAGGTTGTACTATTATAAAGGTAGAAAACCAGTCCTAAGGAGACTACACGCAACCCTTAAGCTGACAGTAGCTCATCTGAGGAGGAAGCATTCCTTGTTCGACCTCGGCAGGGAATCGTAGTATGGGTTGAGGTTTAGCAGGGGGGTTGCAAGGCACAAAAAAGAGGACAGCCAAAGCCCTGAAAGTGCAACTAACGGCCTATCTAAGGGGTGCACTGCGGATGGACAAAATCTTGCATGAACTGATATACCCTAGCCTAGCACCTAGGAACCACAGTTCCATAATGGGAGTCGTAAGTGGAACATATCCGTCATGAACAGAAGTACCGTGAAAGGACTAAACCCTAGACCTTAAACCCTAAACCATAGATAGATAGATAGATAGACAGATAGATAGATCAATAGATAGGCCCCTACATGGGAACCCTCTCGGGCCCAAACAGTAGATGGTACGTGCGATTTCAACGAAGTTATGGTGCGAAATATGTGCACTCACCCATGTTCCCTCAACAAAGCTATATACACCCACCGAAAACCGTGGCAAACATCTGCTTCATATACTATATAGGTACGTAGGCCCTCCGACAAGAGTCCTGATATACATGGCACAGGTTTTCTGGGTTGAACGACAAATTGAATGGCAGGGAAACAAAACAAGAATCCTTGCTTGACTGCTGCAAAGCTCTTGGGAGGTACCAATCATACTGTAGAGGAATTGAGAAGAAAGACGCCTTCCATCAGCCAATACCCTAAGCCCTAGACCCTAAGCCTTTCATCCTAGACCACGTAGAGGTACAAGGCTTGTAGGCAGTCCTTCCACAGGAACCAAGGAAGGGAATGGTCATGATTGCGGCCAATTTTTTTTTCGCTGATCCACTTCATCTTACTGACCAGTGGTTAGTAGGGAACAAGAGAATGTAATCCCGACTAACTACCTCGCGCCCCCCTTTTGTCCAGGTCAGCTATAGACTCCAGAGGGTCCAGAGCCCTGATAGTTAGGTATTTAAGGCGTGAAGACTTAAAGTATGATGTCGGGTAAGTGCATGAGTATGACGTAAGTGGACTCTTGGGGGACTCTAAGTTTCAGCGTTCAGGGCATTAGCAGTGGATGTCTGCGTCCAGAATGTGAACTTGCTTCTCCAGACCCGCGCATGCTTCTCTGGCCTGTGATGCTGGACTACAGCGTGCATGTCCAACAAATTTGAGGGCCTGAAGGCTTTTCAGCCCAACCGTAATGTCTTCAAAGACGGTTTCTGTTGTGAGAAGCTTAGAAGAAAGGGTTGCACTTTTTAGGGCGCGACCTGAAAATGTGTGCATGCATGGGTCTAATAGCATACCCAAGCTACAAGCACACATGTACACTTTGGATAGCCAGTGCCACACAATCTCAGTGGTTGGACATACCTCAAACCTTGCAACTTGGGAATATCCCTACAGTTCATGTCGCCACCCCTAAACTCTAAACCGTAACCCCAGTATACCATGTCACCATAGGTCCAAGGCATGAGCGAAATAAGGTCATGCAGGATTTGTCCGTCAACAGTAATTAACCCAGAGGGTCCAAGTACCCAATAATTCGGTACTTGGGTATAGGGTAATATATAGGGGGTATTTTGGGATATATAGGCTTTAGGGTTTGGGGTACTTGGGTTTAGGGTAATAGTAATTTTACTGCAGGTTTTGGGAAGTATATGATTATTAGGTACTTGGACCCCTAGGTCCAAAACCTGAAGCACTGAAGCCCAAACCCTAAAGCCTGCTTGGTGCCTGGCCTTTATCTTTTCAAAGTCTTCAAGGGCGGGCATAAGGGAGAGCTTTAGGGGTTTTGAAGGTTGTAGGGCCTTAAGGGTTAGAGTTTTCCCTTAAACCCTTCACCCTAAACCCTTTAGGGTTAGGGTTACCTAGGGCTCAGCAGAGAGACTTGCGCGCAAGAACGGCCAAAACTCTTGCAGTCCATATGCTTGGTGGGTAGTGAACAGTTTATAGTCCCCCCTTAAGCAGATAGAATCTGGCTTTGGGTATATTATACTAAGATCCCCATATACCCCACATTCTATCTACTTAAGGAGGACTATATACGAGTGGAGGGAGGCCTGCAATACAAGACACCTGTCCCAAGATAGTCTGAAAGAGCACCTTCGCTTTCTTCTTAACCGGCCTCAGAACCCCGGGAAAATAATCTTTGGCTGCTATTCGGCTTATGATAAGCAAAAATAAAAAATATTTCGGAGGCCCCTACAGTCTAGGGGTGTTTCTCCACTGATCCAAACTTTGATTCAGAAGGACTCTTAGAACAAGCATCTTGCTTTGAGTGTTCCGGAATTTAGGGAATGTCTCAGCTGCCAGCAACAAGTGGATCTCAACGAACTCTTTGGGAGTCACCTAGGCAGAACCGAACCGAATGCAGGGCAGGACCAAAAAAGGGTCAGTGAAACAAATGGTCGGGTTTGGGGGTTCGGGTACTCCTTAAATCATAGGGTCCTTCGGCGTGCCCTAGAGATCATCCATCAGACAGGCAACCTCAAAAAATATGAGCGAGCTGCCGACGACCCCCAAACCTTTACACCTTACAACCCACTCCCCAGACCCTAAGGGTCCAAGTACCTAATAGTCATATACTTACCCAGATCCCATACTATAATTACTATTGCCGTATACCCAAGTACCCCAAACCATTAACCCTATATGTCCCTATATAACCCTTTCTGACCCCCACCTCAGGTACCTAATCATTGGGTATACTTGGACCCTTAGGGGTAGTCAAGGGATGGGTCCAAGGAGACAGAAACTAGGATTCTTGCTACCCAAAGTCACTGAGATCATGGTCCTTAGGGAGGTTTTCGGATTTGTGGTTTATAGGGTTTAGTTAGGGTTTAGGGCGTAATGTTCCAGTACTTGCTCCCGCGGCGTCCTTGCTTGGGTGGGTATGCTCAGTATGGCTTGGGGGCTTTAAGTCTAGCCCCGAAATTCTAAGCCCCTAATCTCTAAGCCCTAAATCCCGAACACTAAACCCTAAATCCAAAATCCTAAACCCGAAATCCTAAACCCTAAACCCTAAATCCTAAATCCTAAACCCTAAAGTCTGAGACCTTTGCCTTGAACGGTGAACCCTCAATCCTAAACTTTGGGCATCATGGATTGGGGTAAGGTTGCAACCTGAAAGTTCTCCAAATGTTGTTTTTTTGTTTAGGGTTTAGGGTTTAGGGCTTAGGGTTTAGGGATTAGGGTTTAGGGCTTAGGATTTAGGGCTTAGAGCTTAAGGCTTAATCAGGATTACCGCATTTTGCGGTCGATAACTGAAACCCCCACGCTTGGAACTATGCCAAGGATAGAGTGCGCTTTGGGGGTCCTTCGCAGAGGGAACCCTAAACCCTAAAGGCCCTCAACCCTACACCCTAAACCCTAAACCATTTCTGATGGGATGGGGGTCCATGGCCTTCGGGATCCCAACTCCACAAAACAAAAGGGGGTTGAGCTACCAAAAGCAAAGTACGGAAGCATTTGCGCGGACCTCACGGTTTGTTGCTTCAGTACTTGGACCCTGTAGGGGGCTTGTGGATGATGAAAGAAACTGCATTTTCAGCGCTTTATGTATGAAGAGCCAAAGGGCCAGACTTCAACAGACCAAGACACACGTTGTTTCCTTAGGTTTTGAGTGTTATAGCTGCACCTGCTCGATTGTACGAGCTGAACTGTTAGACCAGGTGTAGGATGCTAGAATACCTTCTGAACCTAGACCTCAAGGCAAGAGGACACCAGACAAAATTTGTGGGCATTATGTGCGTTGATGTAAGTCATGTCAGTCAGACAGCATGTCATGGCGTGCCGACGGTACATGGCGGACACTCACAGGCCAATACACGCCAACCCAACACTCAAGCGTTGGGCGGGGCGTGATTGTCAGGTTATCGTAGGGAAGATACCACCCGAAAGCCTTGGCAATTTTGAATTAAGCCTAGAATCAAGCCTGTTTGAAACCGTTTTCTATGTCAACCACCACAACAGCTGAGGTTACCGCCAACCCCAAGGGGCCAAGGACCCAAATATTCGGGCTTCAGATTCCAAAGACCGTTCAGATTATGGTATGTGGGACCTTGACCTGAATTTTGAAGCCTTAGATCCTGAAGTCAGGTTCCCTAAGCACACTAAACGCCAAACCCTAAACCCGAACCCCAAACCCCAAACCCCAAACGCTAAACCCTGAACTGTAAGCCCCAAACTCTAAACCCTGAACCCTAAGCCCCAAACCCTAAACCCTGAACCCCAAGCCCCAAACTCTAAATCTTGAACCCTAAGCCCCAAACTCTACTAGGTTCCCCAGTAACCCATCAGTAATAAGGGTACCCTGCTTCCTACTATTCAGTTGTAATAAGGAGACCCCAAAATAAAAAGGGCAAAAGGGTACTACTGGGGTACCTAGTCTAAACCTTAAACACTAAACCCTAAACCCCTAAGTTATAGCAACAAGGGCCCGGCGTTCAACTCCTTGGCTAAGCGTCTCTCTACGACATCCTGGGACTTGGGTAACTGGGGTTCAGGGTTTGGGGGGACTTAGGGTTTTAGGGTTTAGGGTTTAGGATTTAGCGTTTACGATTTAGGGTTTAGGGTTTAGGATTTAGGGTTTATGATTTAGGGCTTAGGGTTTGAGGGTCTCTGGTTTAGGGTTCCTGCCGCTCCAATTACCCGCAGTTGTATGAGTCGTATGGGTTATGCCATCTTCTTAGGGGGTAATTGCTACTAAATTGGAGGCAGTTGGGGTTACAGGTCGGGTTTACCAGGACCCGCCAACTACCTCAATTACCCTCAAACAGGTTCTAGGTGGGTCTTAGTTGCGGGATTTGCGGGTGCGTGGGCTATACAGACGACACTGAGAGGCCTAGGTCCTGTTTGGGGTTTAATGTCTAGGCTTTAGTTGTTCGTTTGGTTTAGGGTTGGGGTGTAATGGTTATAACTCTAACTGGCCCAGATAATATTCTATAGCCCAGATGCGTGGGTGGAAACCTTACTTTTGAGTAGTTACGAAGTACGGTAATGGCGTCCACTGATCTAAGGTCAGCATGAAAAGCTGGGGCTCAGCGACCCAGAGCTTGCCAAATCCTGAGCCCGAATATCCTAAACCCTGAACCGAATAGCTTGTCCACTACATGGCACGTATCTAATTGCTGCCTGAGGCGACCATCTCATGTAACGTTTCTGAGGATATGGGGGGGCAGGGTGGAGCTCCGAAAATTAAGGGTAGTTTGTTGGGGGTTCCTGTAACCAGGATTGTGTTTGGAATCCATTTTGGGGGATCTTGCATTTATGGAAACTACTACCTGTACGCCTCCGTACACTGCAAGTGCAAGTGAACGAAAGTAAGTTAATTGATGCGCTTTCAGGGAATTGTAACAGTGGGGTGGCGACACGTGAGCAGAGGGCTGCATGCACAATCTTATGTATACACTTGTACCTGAAAACGTTTTGGGATACCTCTGCCCTTACCCCTGACCCCTGCCCTCTAGAACCCCTGACAGAACCCTAAACCCTAGGCCCTAGACTTAAACCCATGCTCTAAACTTAAACGCAACCCTTACCCCTCAACCCAACATCCTGGAGCCCCAAACCTAAGCCCTAGAGCCAAAGGTTTACACCATAAATTCTATGCACTGAAGCCTAAATCCTTGACCCTAGACCCCAAAACCTAACATTGGAGCCTGCTACGTAATTCCCTTTTGGTCAGTATGTCAGCACCCCTTACAAAACACACCACAAACCCCAAAATGAGACTACAAAGCCCTAAGCCCTTAACCGCAAAGGAGACCTCGGGTAGAGGCGCCTTGAAAAGCCTCGAAAGCAGGGCATCTTTCTTTGTGGCGTTCCACTCCGGCCACAGTGGCTGATGTGCAGGAACCTGGGTGTCAAGGGGTTCGGGGTTAGGGCTTATATGGGTCTCGGGCTTGGGCTTTGTAGGGATTAGGGTTCAGGGTTTCAAGGATTTAGGGTTTACGGCTCAGGTACTATAGCGGCTAGAGTTGAATGCTTTGAAAGATTCGGGGTTTGGATTATAGAGGGGGTTAGAGATTAGGGCTTCTGGGATTAGGGTAGAGGGTTTTCAGGGTCGATATAACCATATATAATGCAATACATTGCATTACATTTTCCAGTATCCCCCCCAAAAAACCGACATTACCCCTATACAACCCTATATACTGTATTAGCTAAGGTCTACAGGTCGAAGTTGGGCTCACACCAAGAAATTTAGGGGTGTTTATAGGTAAGGTCTGCAGGATTGAGTTTTCAATGTATTTTACTTGGGGATAGGGCGAAGGCTATACCCTAAGGGTCCAAGTACTCAAATAGCAGATGATTTGGGACCAAATTCGTTCCTGTATAGGCACTTTGGGCCTTAATGGCATACTATTTAGGTACTTGGACCCTTAGGGATCGGGTTTGGGGCTCCTGCTTCGCGAGCAGGCTTCCGGGAGATGCGTTCTTGAGGGCGAAGGGTGTCGACCCAGCCCTAAACCCAAACCTTAAGGTACTCTCAGAACATCATATTCTTAACCCCATGCACCCGATATATTGCAAAACCCTACAAACCCTATCAACTTTATGAACCTTCTGAGCCCTGGGCTCTAAGTCTATAGATGATGCCTACACTGAGTCTGAAAATCAATAACTCGTACCTGCGCCGTGCTCTTTGGAGCGCTACGGAGCACCTTAAACCCTGTACCCTGAATCCTGTACCCTAAACCCTCAATCCTACATACAAAGCCCCAATCCCTAAACCCTACACCCTATCGATCCTAAACCCTATACCCTAAACCCTAAACCTTAAACCCTCCCGAATCGCCGAGTTGAGCTCCAAGCACATGCGCGATATTGCACCACGTCCTTCAGGGTTCCCCTATATTGGTAATTCCCCAAATTAACACCTTGAAGGGGGATATAAGGGTTACATAGGGGTTACATATGGGATTATACAAGCTATATAGGGTAATATAAGGGTTTAGGGTTAGTATATGGGTAATTCCCAAAATTAGGGTACCATTTTGCTACCCCTACACATTGGGTGCCATAATACCATCCATAACCAAAAAGGGCCCGTAACCTTGAGAACAACCTATATGACGGTGAAAGGTGGCTTCGGGTATAGCGTGTGGAGTCTAGGGTTAAGGGTTTATAGGGTACAGGGCTTAGAGTTGAGGGCTGGCGATTGAGGGCTGAGGGCTTAGGGTATAGGGTTGAAGGTTTAGGCTATTGGGTTGAGTCACAGAGGTTTTTCTTGTACATGGGGGGCCCTTAGAGACCCTTGGGATATGTAGGGACTCTAAAGGAACAGAAGCGGTTATACAGGGACTATTCAAAGAAGTACCTTTTCGAACCCAGCGAACATCACTTTGGGCATATCGCGGGGGCCCTTTTAGCCAATCAACCAACAACCCGAACCCGTAAACCCTAAACCTCTTAGCTCTGAGCGCCTGAACCGTAAAACCCTAAAATCCTAAACCCAAACCCTAGACCCCTAAACCCAGAAGACCCTAAACCCCTAAACCCTACACCAAACCGGCACATTAATGGCACACTGTCCTTGCAAAAGGTCAGCTGGGCTTGAATCTGAGCCACCTTCCGGATGCAATCTTAGGGTCTACCTGAAACTCAAAAGTATGTAAAAAAATGGCCTTTATGGCTGTTATTATGGGTTTAGGGCTATTATTTTACATACTTTTAGGGTTTAGGGTTTAGGGTCTAGGGTTTAGGGTCTACAGACTGGAAAAGGCTTGTAGGCTTTATGGGGTCTATAAGTCTTATAGGGATAATAAGATTTATAGGGTTTGTAGAATTCAAAACGTTTGCAGGATTCAGAAAGTTGATACGGCTTCTATTCGGTTATAGTGCTCATAATCGCGTATGGGGCTCATTAAGGGTTTAGGGTTCTTGGCCGCTCAACACATTCTAGATTCTAGTGCACAGGGTTTAGGGCTTAGGGCTTGCAGGTTATCCAGAATAAACTACGTACCTGATGCAGGTGCCTAAGAGCCTACAAGCCCTAAACCCACCTTGGCCTTCTTGTAAGGGTCCATGAACACTTGGCCTATCTGAGCTTCCAGTTGAGGGCTTCAGGGTTTGGAGTTCAGGGCTTAGGGTTAAGGGCATATGCTTCCCAACGCAAGCAAAGCCCAAGCTGAACTGTACTGTGGGATGTATGAGCTCCCTTAAAGTCCCATCCCTGTGTTGGGAAGGTCCGTGGATAATAGGCCGGACCCACAAGCTTTGTGGAAACAATCCTACAAATCCTAAACCTAAACCCTAAACCCTAAATCCTAAACCCTAAACCCTAAATCCCCAAACCCTAAATCCGCAAATCCGAATCCATCAGCAACCCAACCGAGTCTAGAGATGGCCTATAGCAGAGACCTTTATGGAGGTTTCCCTAAATTAGGGATACCTTTAAAGGGGTTCTATAAGGGTTATATAGGGTTCAGGGTTTATAGGGATTGGGGTTAAAGGTTTTCCAAAATTAGGGGTACCTTTTTAGGGGTCCCCGTAATAAGGGCTATAGTATGTTGGGGTCTATACTGGGGTCCCCTTATTTTGGGAAGCTACTATATACCATGGGTTTTATGGAGGTTACATAGTGGCTGTTGCGGAATGTTATAACAGCACAATTTTGAGAAACTCTCCCTTGTAATATTAGCTCATCCGCTCATTAGTTTGCATGAACGCTGCAATTATGGATGCTAGGAAGGTCTAGGTACACCCCTGAAGCAGCCAGCAAGATAAAAATGCTCAGGCACATTCTACTACTCTGCATCTGAATGAAGCCTGAAATCCCACAAGACATATACTAGGAGCCCGGGTTCCAAATGCCACCCACTACAAAACAAAAGTCTGCAGCCTCATCCACACATACTCCGTTCCTGCGGTTTGATCCTGCAGGAAGTTCACATGCAGCACCTGCCCGGCTGAGGTCCATTATTCAGGATGCAGCGGATGGCTCTTTCTCCCCACCCAGAGGTTCCCATGGTTCCATGCTAGATTTGTCCAGTTGGTTTTTCTTCGCATGTAGTAGACCACCCCAAAAGTAACTACGTGACAGCGCTCGTGTACCGATGACTTTCTCCCTACCATTAACTGGCCGGTGCTCAAGGAGCAGTGGAGCCTCAAATTGCAGTCTATGAGGGTTTAGGGTTTAGGGTTTAGGGTCTAGACCCTCCAACTACCCTCTGTTATCCTCTGTTCCGGCCTAGGTACCCACTAATAGAGGCCCTCTAACCCCAATCAAGGGTCATTACCCGGAGCGTCTTGCTGCGCTCCCCCACTCCCACTTGAGGAAGGATGGGTCTGGTAAAAGAGGCAATTCAGGCTTCAGTCAATCTGTGCAGACCCACCAAACGCTTTCAGGGCATGATTTAGGGAGGGTTCCGAGCATTAGGGGTCCTGTTTGGGATCCCCATCAAAAGGATTGAAATATTTGGGGTATAGACAGGGTCCCCTCATGGAAACTAGGTGGCGGTGTAGGGTTCAGGGCCTAGGGGGCTCAGATTCGAATAGAGGACAACATACATTTCCTCTGCTGGGTCCGTACGGGTCGTGTACCCAATAGTCGGGTACTCCTTGGGAATTGGGTACCTTCCCATGATCCGTCGGATTTGATTCGCCACTGTTCATGGTCACCCTATATGACCACCCATGATCCTAAACCTTAACCCCTAAACCCTAAATCCTAAACTTGAGGGTTTAGGGTTCAGAGTTGGCAAAATGGCGACTTCGCCGTCCCGCGCTCTTTGGAAATCCCCAAGGATGCAAGTACCCAAGCAGTCCCTTGAAAGAGGATTTGGGCTGTATGGGGTGACATAAAGATTTTGGGATTTAAGGTGCAAATAACTAAAATAATGAAGTTTACGCCCACACTTCTACTTTCTGAATAGCTTTTGGCTTCTACAGCTGTGTCATGTGGTACGTTACAAACGTCACAGAGCGTTACAGAGACATAGTAGTTATACCCTAGCCTTATAAAACCTCAGCCCTAATTGACATGTGCTCTACAGCTTACCCAAAACCAGAATGTTCTCCGCCAACCCTTGAAAGGCACAATGGGTTGCTGTTAAGGAACTTAATTTAAGTTTCTATATTGGGAAAACCCTATGAATTACTATATATATATATATATGTATCTATCCATTATGGTGACCTATCTTAAATTCCTTGACAGCAATGACAGCAACCCCGTCAAATATAAAACATGGGGCTTCCTGGAAGTGGGGTTCTTCCATTGAAGAAGTTGAACAGGCTTTGCAAATTCATAGACGGATATATGAGGACGTACAGGATGCAGGGCTTCCAAAAACTGGGTCTCTTTTCGCGGGTCCCTGTAATACTGAGCCAATGGTGATACATAAGCTCGCACCACAGAAGAGGAGAACTCCCTTGAACAAAGTTGCCCATAATTTGAGTGGCGCATAAGTTAAGACGTACGCACCTAGACCCTAAACCCTGATCCCTAAACTCTAAACCCTTTCGATGTGGGCTCGCAATTAAGTTATCTCTGCTCTCAGCTTTGTGTGTGTTGGGGCGTTAGAGCCTGTACATTGGCATCGCGGCCCGTCTTTATGACCAGCCGTGTTGTTTGTGGTGGCTTAGCCGCGCAAGACCGCATGAACCCAGAACCCAGACCCTTACTCTGAATCCCAAAACCTCGATCCTAAGCCCTAAACCTGCTCGAAGCACCAACTTGGACCTTGCAAATACCCAGACTAATCGCCTCTATGGGCACCTAGAGTACCCTCCATTAGGGGCCACATATCCCCAACTGAGGGGTACTAGGAGGGCCTAGATATAAAGCTGTTATTACCCTAAACCCTAGACCCTAAACCCCAAGGGTATTTGGGAGGTCCAGGAAGGCCCGCCTAGGAGGTGTCTGGACCTCGGCAAGGCAAGTGCTGTTTCCCCTACACCTCCCGCATGACCAAACTATTTTTTGCCAAAGGGTGTGTATATATGTATACACATACATGAGCATTATATATATATATATTATGTTCCATTATATAATACTATATATATATATATATTATATAGGAACAAAAGATTACCAATATCGGTTTAAGGTCTACTTGAGGTAGGCTTTTCGGGCCAAAAAACGAAAGCCTGGCTTTGTTTCGCCGCTTTGGCTGCTTTGGACAGGCTCTTGTCGGAAACTGCAGCATTCTAAGGTTGAAGCCATGCGCGCGAAGCATCTTGTTTTGTCTTGGCGGATAAGGTCCGGACCATGTCCTCGACTCCAGGTACGAGAGGTCCTGTGCAAAAGCACGAGATTCAGGACTCTACGCATCTCAATGATGATTATTCTTCCTGCTATATGTTCACTACTATTGCTTTTATTGCTACTCACAACTAATACTATTCTTACTTTTATTTCTATTGTTAGTACTACTACTCCAACACGCTCCCCATCGGTCCAAGGACCCAAGTCGTCTGAGTTTCAGGCCCCAAGAAGTGTTCTGACTATGGTGGTCCTACTGGTTCTTAGTAGGGAATATGGAGATATATATATATAACTGTAGTCTCATTGGGATTGTATTCCCTTCTTCCCTACTAAGAACCAGTAAGTATTTGGAACTAAAAACACAATCATTTATTTGGGTGCTTGGGCCTTCAGGGCAACATTGCTGCATCCTGAATAAAGATGCGGCCCTGTTGGGGTTTCAGGCTTAGGGAACACATGCGTGGCAAACACCTTCTCTCACAGTCCTGCTCAAGGGACTCAACAGCATGCTATACAACGTTGCATGCCCTAGAGGGTCCAAGTTCGGCTCTAGGTCCCAAGTCCCATTCAGATTATAGTAGTTGGGGCCTGAAACCCCACTATTTGGGTGCTTGGATCTATCTCCCTATAACCCCTGTAAAAACCTACTTGGGCATTTGGAGCCTTAAGAATAGAGTGTGGAATGTATAAAAACCTTAAAAGTCCTACCTACGCAAAAATGGGGGCCCATTAACGTACCTTTCTGTAAGAATAAGCCCTAGACCCTAAACCCTAAGGACGGCCGCAACTTTCCTTCGTCCCTAACCTGCAGCTAGCAGAGGTCGCGCCTGAGCCCGTCCTCCAGGGGCCTAGAAGCGAGTCAGCTTAAGCTTCGGGCTTCAGCGCTCAATGAGTTTAAGGTTCTGGATTTAGGGTTGAGGTTTTAGGGTTCAGGGATTAGGTTTTAGGGTTCAGGGATTAGGTTTTAGGGTTCAGGGTTTAGGGTTTTAGGTTTTCAGGTTCGGGGTTTAGGGTTGAGGGTTTAGGGTTGAGAGTTTACGGGTGCATCCCCCAATCCCCACAAGTAGTAATGCAGGTCTTTATCAGACATGTGGATAGTTGGGGCTAGGTTGTCGAGCGCAGAGCATCGTTTCTGATTTCAAGGACGGCCATGAGTGGAATAATGGCTTTTGAGTAAATGCAGTCCGATGTTTCCAAAACATTGGGGAGTTCGGAGTTACAGGGTTAGAGCGTAGGCCTCTGGAAGGGAATCATTCATTGGAGCTTGCCATTTGTCGGAGGAGTGCGCACTGCAGGTTTCTGATGTTGGAATGGCACATGAGCACTTCAATGCTCATGATCCTACCCGAATCCTGAACTCTAAGCCTTGAACCTGAGCAAATCTTGCAAAAGCCACATTTGGCAGCTTGTCGGAAAAGACTCTTGACAATTTCAGAAGGAGGACTCACAACTACACCTTTCAAGCATCCTATATGCCCTTGTCGTTCCTCAGGCACACCCTTTCCAAGAAACCCTCCTTCCGATAGATGCATGAGCTCCATGAATGACATTCCTGGGCCTGGAACTTACCCTAAGGGTCCATGTACCCAATAATTGGGTACTTAAAGTTTATAGGTAATAGTAACTATAGTACAGGTTTTGGGGAAGTATATGATTGTTGAATACTTGGACCCTTAGGGTAACCAAATTCATACTTTTCTGCTGCTGCAGGGGAGTGGAGGAGCCAATATAGGTTTAGGGCTACAATGGGGCCACACATCAGGAGCTTTATGAGATTCCACTCCCTCACTTGCCCTTGAGCACCGTTTAATCTAAGGGTCCAAGGACCCAAATAATCGGGTTTTAGGGTCCAAATACTATAATATTAATGGTATTTGGGCCCTAAAACCCTATCATTTGGGTCCTTGGACCCTTAGGGTTAAAATAGTCACACCAACAAGGCACCCGAAGCTTTCGAAATGAC
>CAJNIZ010023125.1:0-16452 GCA_905231905.1 Symbiodinium pilosum
CCCCCCCCCCCCCCCCCCCCCTTGTCATATCTACAGATATTCTAGGGTTTGATCAGGGACTGTCTGACGTTGAGGGAAAGTTGTCCACAGGGCTAGTCTCCAGGCTAGTGCGCACTGGATAGAGTCTTGGTTTACCCTGTCAATTATTTCCGGGCCTCCCACTTGCTGCTTTGTACATGGGGTCGCGCTTGTCAGATCTGCCTGTTTTGCTGTCCCGAGATGCTGGACGTAAAGTTCCAGTAGCTGCGAATTTTCAGCCCTTTTGCCTGGTGCTGTCTGGACACTCAAAGGTCTGCGTGGATCGACTTTAGTGCGCCGGAGTATATAGTATCTCGCTCAGCGTGGCTGCGAAAGGGTTAAGTGCGGTCTGAATGCGCCCCGGCTTGCTGGGTGCTGAATTGTTGCTGCCAGTGAGGTCCGGTGGCCACGTTTTCTCTGCGTGCAGAGGAACCCAGTGTGCTGCCCATCTGTCAGGTTGCCAAAAGGGGGAGGAAGACGGCCAAATGGCCGGAGTACCTTTGCAGGCAGGTTGTGCAGCTGTGTGGCCCCTTGCAAACCATGCAGATACCATGTCTGAGTGTTAAAATGTAATCAGCACATGGGAGGAGACGCCTTATCTGTCCATTCCATCAGCAATTCATCTCAGAAGCTACCCCTGTGAAAGGGCTGTAAGGCCCGCCAATGCACATGCCGACCAGCAATACCAATCATCCCAAAGGCACGGATGAGGGGCAAACGAGCGAAAACAGGTTGTGTTTCAGGCGCTAGGACTAGGGCTCAAGGTTGCTTGATCCCTTCAGATGTGGTGTAGGATTTAGGGTTTAGGGTTGGGGGAGGGAAATAACATGAAGACAAGCCTCCGTGCCAGGGTGCACTAGCCCAGACAGACTACGATTCACAGTTTTAAAGTTGAGAGGGATACATAATGTCTCTGAAGGGGTTATTTAGGGGTTGTACAGGGATAAAAAGTGATATATAATGTGTGTGTATATATATATACATATAGGGTCCCTCTGTTTGGGTGCATTGTGACAGATAGGCTCCGTTGACCGGACTTATTGGGGGTCCCTTCAAAGGGTTCATTGAGATATGAAGGGTCCCCTCCAAAGGCGTATAGCTGTCATACAGCCGGCTAAGAGAAATAAGTCAAGGCATGGAAAAAGGACATGCAGTTCTGGGTGGGCCCCTGGGATATTTGACATTTTTCCTAATGGCTTTAATAGGGGACCCTATATACTATATAATATTTTTCAATGGGTTTTAGGGGCCAACCTAGAGTTATAAAAAGTAGATGCAGGATTGGCGTGCATATGAGCTGTCTCGAAATGCTTCCATGCAGTCTGTTTTTTCAAAGGATGATGCTAGTATTGCTGGAAGTATTGGCATTGGAATTGTTATAGGTTAGGAGGACCCCCCACCCTGTAATAGTGGTATAATAGGATTTTAACAGGACCCTAATATAGTTACTACTATCCCTTATAAGTCACTATTACAGGGCGGGGGGTCCACCTAAGTTACAGAGCTTCGGCTTGGGCATACAGCTGGTTTGCCGGCACAAATCTTGATGAAGTCAATTCCACATGAAGGCCCGGTCTCTTGACCTCGAACTCGGAGGATCTATGGATGTTACCCTCTGAGAATGAAATGGAAAATGGATTAAAAACTTGGTTTACATAGGGGTTATGTAGGAATTTTTGCCCCAATCCCAGAGGCGAAGAGGTTTCAGGGTTGAGGGTTTAGCGTCGAAGACTCTACAAGAGTCATAGGATAGCCAACGAGTCCTCATTTTGATGGTTGGCCCTTGCATAAAACCAGGTTCCATTTCACTTTCCATTTCTTCTCTTTTTGAATTAGCCCATTATAGGGGTGATATGCGTATCCTAAATAACCCCAGTTTCTATTGACCTTGACGGACTGTGGTCATTTTGGCTCATTCTTGCAGCTTAAGTCAATCCTTGCACCGCCCGTGAGGCAGTGAGCGCATGGTCTTTCGGGATATGTAGAATTTAGCGTTATGCGTTCAGGGTTCAAGGTTAGGGTCCCTTCACAGGGGTAACAGGGGTGTGCTTTCAAGAATAGGGTTACTATCAAATTCTTAGGGTTCGGGGTTTGCGGCCAAGATAATTAGAGTAGTGTAGAATCAAATGCAAAAGAAAATGGAGCAGTAATTGGAAAATGCTGTATTGTCTTTTGGGTTTAGGGTTTAGCGAATGCAAGAAAATGGAAAATGAAATGGAAGCTGGATTTCTACAGGGGATTATGCAGGGTTTGTAATGTATGTAGGGACGGAAAAAGGTATATTACATTCACAGAAGGTTTATATGGCAATAGATTGGTAATTATTCTGGTTTCTACATTGATTCCGCTTCCCGAGCACCACAGCCGTCAGCGTAACAACTTTTTATCCCCTGAGAATAGATGTTGTTTTGGCAGAAGGAACAGTTAGTGTTTAGGGTTTAGGGTTTGGGGGCTTAGGGTTTAGAGTTTAGGGGTTTAGGGCTTTGGAATTTAGGGGTTAAGGGTTTAGGGGTTAGTGCCTCCACAAAAAATCAATCCCATAACTATTTGTAGCTTCCATTTTCTTTCCCATGCCGTCATTCCATGCCAAGTCGAGGTCCGGTACATTCTGGACCCCATAGTTGCCAAGTCACGTCCATTTTCTTTTCCATTCAGTTTTCCATTATTGGGTCTATCCCTAACTTCATACATACCCTAAACCCTAAACCTTAGGTCAATCCCCCCTCTAGTAATAGCTCCTTAATATGGACTTAATAAGGCCTTAATATACCTACAATAGTCGCTTGTGGTACCCATTACTGGGTGGGGGATTGACCCAACCTAAACCATATATATCCCCGACATCTGTTTAAAGGAACCCTTCTTTCCTGAGATGCCATTACTGCTGGGCCATTAGCTGTAAGGAGTCCCTAGACCCTGAACCGTAACAAACCCTGGGTCCTGTCAGCTTTTGGACCCTTCGGGGGCCTGGGGTTCAGAGAACGAGGATGGATTTGCAGGTTTTGAGCACAGGAGAAGTTAGAAATCCCTTTTCGCGGGGTTCGCATACAAAGGCGTAAAGACATGTTGAAGCCTTTGTATTGGCTCCATGCTGTGGCGGCATGGGGAGGATTCATATCCCAGACAGCTGTGAACACAAAAATCCTAAGCCTACCCAGCCTCAGCCTCAAAAACTCCCAAAGCATAGTCTTGGTGACAGTACAAGCTATCTTCCGGGTAGCCAAAATTGGTATCTTGCATCACCCCAGAGGTGTCCCCAAAATACATGGTGTTCCCCCGCCTCTTGACAATACATCTCCCTCTTAAGATGCACTGGTACTTTATTGGCGGGTTGATTGTTTGGGCGGGTGACGGGGTTGGGGGGTTATGACTCGGGGACGGGGATGATCGACTGAAGAGGCTTCATTGTTACAGGGAAGGGGCCTTGACAGACCTTTTGTCTGTTGAAGCTTTTTTAGGGATGACTATAATCAGGAAACCTCCTGTTTACAGTACTGTTGTGCCGTACTTTAGCTTCCTTAGCAGCGACCCAGAAAACCTTAAACCCTAAACCCTCTTGTAGGGCATGCAGGTCTCCATAAACAGCTGGATCGCCCTAGCGATTTGATGTCACGGATTTCTGGGAGTTCCTCAAAACGGGGGACCCCTTGAAACCCCCCAAGGGGTAGAATCCAAAAGAAATTGTGGAGGTGCTTATCTGGGGATTATAGGGTATATGGTTTAGGGTACTTATTTGGGGTTCTTCAGGGATTATTTTGACGAAGTACCCTTCTCAGCATCACTGAGGAAAACCCTATGTAGGAAGAACTTGAGAGCAATGTACTAATTACACCTAAACCCCAAACCCCAAACCTTAAACCTTTTTTTTGTTCATTCAGGCCCGAAAGTATGTTGTAGAACGTCCCTGGAGAGTTTGTCTCAGTTTGGTCAGGGTTGCTGGGGCGCTTGTAGCATATCTTGAGATTCTGGAGCTTTAGTCCGGGGAGATTAAGCCCCAGAAGGCGTGAGCCTAAACCCTAAGCCCTAAACCATAGACTTTGAACCCTAAACTTTGGGTAAACCTTAAACCCTGAAACCGCAGAATGGGACCGTGACTTCGATCCCTGGCCTTTCAACGTTTCTCACAATGTCGACTCAATCCCCAAGCCTGGTGGTCTTTGTTGAGCCCCCGAAAGAAGCCAGAATCCCGACTAAAGTTTTTTTCCTTCGTACATATGTGTGCTTCCAGGAAAGGGGGAATGGATCCTGATGGAAGTCCCTATAGAAGAAAAACAAGAAAGGGCAGTATACCCCGTGTTCCCTTAACCCCATACCCTTCAGCAAGAGTACGCAAGGAGGGCTTCAAAGCCACTGAGGCCCTAAACCCTAAACTCCTGATGCTGCCAGGTAGCAGGTGCAGTATGGCGGCGCCTCCCCCGCCTCCCCCTGCAGAGGGGGTGTACAACACCGAGGCTTTGAGGGCAGACTGGAAGCTTGGGGCATCGGATGATTTGGGTTTGGGTTCCCAGGTCTGAGACTGAG
This sequence comes from Symbiodinium pilosum, assembly GCA_905231905.1. Classification (NCBI taxonomy): domain Eukaryota; class Dinophyceae; order Suessiales; family Symbiodiniaceae; genus Symbiodinium; species Symbiodinium pilosum. The sequence goes on from CAJNIZ010023125.1 coordinate 4,540, forward strand.
GGTGTTGCAGAATTAGGGGTTATGATTCAGGATTTAGGGTCGTTGGTTTAGGGTTGATGATGGAGAGTTAAGGTTTGAGGGTCTGGGTTCAGTGTAGGGATGGTCCAGGAACAATGTCATGATTGCGATGCTTTGAGGTGTTTGGGGTTCCAAGCTTGTATGAGTTGATACTATAGCTTGGCATGTAGAGTAAGCTCATGCACTCCTTTTCATTATGGGGTTTATATAAAGAAGAATATGACCGTCAACATTCTCGCTCCTTGCTTCGATTTCGCCTTACGTCCCTGCAACCTGGTTTCGAAACTTCTGGCTATTTATGGGTGGTGTGCAGCTGCTATCATTTTTCTGGGGACCTGCAGTCTGAGAAATGCCCTTGCTTCTTGGGGCTGGTCGGCCCTAAGGCCTGAAATTTAACGGATAGCCATGTGTGCTGGCATGTCCTTCCGTGCTTTACTTGGGATTTCCCAACTCCGGCCCTTGCGTCGGGTGCTTGGTTGCCCAACAACTCCCGCAAGCCTGCATTTTACGGCGCAATGCCGTGCAGGCGCTGCAGATGAACGACGAAGTCGTAGACATGCTTATGCTGCTGGACTATGAGAACAGGCCTGGGGACATGCTCTAACAGTGTTGATGCTGTTCTGTATCGCTGACCAGGGTTTTGCTTAAGTCCAGTTCTGGTAGACTTTGAGCATGAGTGATTGCTAAGCCTTTCCTGCAGGCGCATTTTGTTCAAAACAGGCACAGTGCTAAGTCAGAGATCGTGATCATGGCGCTGCTTCGCTCAGCATCTCTGCGTGCCGCCCTCCTCCCGGGCGTAGGCGCCCGCGCAGTGACCGCGCTGCCCCGCGCTCTGGGTGCCCTCTCTGCACCCTCCGCAACCTCCGCGACCTCCGCAAAGTCAGCACCTGGTGCAGTGGCCCCGGTCCTTGGCCTCGGTGCCCCGCTCACGAAGCGCCACGCGGGCGTCTCCGTGCTGGGCTGCGCCATTGCCATGGTGGCCGTCGGTGGCTGCGCGCAGGGCATCGGCCAACTCTTCGCAGCCTTGGTGGTGGGCATGGCGCGGAACCCATCAATGAAGGAGGATCTCTTCACCTACACGCTCATCGGCATGGGCTTCCTGGAGTTCTTGGCCATTGTGGTCATCCTGATTGCAGGCCTCCTCCTCTACTCCGAGTGAGCTTCGCTCGCGGTGTAGCGATGCCCATATAGCATCCGGCGAATTATCAGTTTCTCCAGGTGTCTTCTGGCGCTATAGCTCATTGGTTTCGGTTACTCAGGCTGTCAACGAATGTGCCACCTAGAGGAAGCACAATGGGAGAAGAAAATGAGCCTGCGCTGTCTGTGCAATGCATGCTGGCTTTGTGGCACTTGACATCTTGCGTCCATGCTGCTTGCACTGGTCTGAATAGAGCTGGACGCTGCAAGCCTGAACTCCAAACTCGAGCGGGAAATGGTAGCATAGCCCTCGTTCTGGGGACCCCCACATATGGGACCCCTAATATTAAAACCGGCAAGCCGTGAAGCCCAAAGTGGCAAACCTCCAAACCCCAAACCAGAAGCCCCAAGTGTCACCAAGTTAACCCTGAACCCTAAACCGCCTCTGACAGGTTCTGCACGAAAGAGTTAAAGCCGCTCCCGCGCACCTTCTTCGCGTGCTCCCGCCGGATTCAGACACTGTCCGGGTTTTTGTTCTTCTTCGAATGGTCTTTTCCAGAGGATTGAGGAAACCCTTCATACATGAAAATCCTTCTTATTTGGGACGTGAGGCGGCGTCAATTGTTGGAAACCCGAAATTTCTGTGCCGTTCTGGGTGAAAGCTTGGCTCCTTGTAGTGGGGGTTCAAGCTTGGGCTTCGTCCTCGTTCTAGGAAACTACCCTAAATCCTAAACCCTAAACCCTCTTCAGCGTGTGGGGCTTAGTATGTCTACAACTTGAGATAGAAGAGCACACTGACCTAGGCCGGGGAATTCGGATTCAAACTTGGCTATGTAAGAAAGCACCTAAGAGGGTTTACGGTTTAGGGTTTAGGGTTTAGGGCCGAGGTTACAACAAGGCAATGTCCCATAGATTGCTAGTATAAACATCACTAGTGTTTCGGAATGCACCTACTTAGGCTTAGGCTTGGGGTCAGGTCTGTACTAGTTTCCCTTTAGTCTGGAATTAGTCTTTGCCAACGCCGCCAACACATGTTCATATCAGCATCTCATTTTTCACGGAACTAGGAATAATTCTCATAATCGTGAGCAAAGAAAGCCATCTAGCAATAGTTAGTACAAAATCTACATGGGCCATGCTCACAGATTAGGGCCCTTTTGGTTATGGGTTATACGACGGCACCTAATATCTAGGGGTACCACATGGGACCTAGTTTTTGGGAACTATATAAATAGTTGGTTAGCTTGGGATTTAATTTGGTGCTTCTGAGCTTAGGGCTTAAGAGTTTACTGTGCAAGCTCTGGCATGAGAACGCAATTTTTCTAGGACTTGGTGGTTGATCATGCGAACTTCTGATGACGAGAATTGCTGAAGGGAATCCCTAAGAAGGCCCCATACCCAAAACCCAAAACCCAAAACGCTGAACCCTTAAACCCTTAAACCCTTAACTGTGACTGGTAACCCAAAGGCGCCGTCCCCACCATCCCCATAAGGCCCCTAGATTTCGTAATGCTTCCCAACACGGGCACCCACCGCATCTATGTGCTTTTCGAAAAGTAGGGCTCCCTTATGGGTATAGGGTTTAAGCTTGATTCAACCGTAAACCCTAAAACCTAAACCTTAAACCCTAAACCATGGAGTATTCTTAGGTTGTCCGAAGCATGCGAACATGCCATTAGTTGTACTGTGCCTGTAGCTTTCCTGTGGTCTTTCTGCGGGCTAGGCTTCCCAAGTTTAGGGTTTTTAGGGTTTAGGGGTTTAGGCGCTTAGGGTTTCAGGGTTCAGGGGTTTAGGCGTTTAGGGTTTCAGGGTTTAGGGGTTTAGGAGTTTAGGGTTTCAGGGTTTAGGGGTTTGGTGTTTAGGCTTAAGGGTTTACGGTTTAGGGGTTGTAGGGTTTAGGGGTTTAGGGCTTTGGGAAGATAGGAGGCGTCAAAGAAAACTGCACACTTGGGGTTTTCTTTCTCAGAGCCCTCTCCAGTCACATCGTGATTTACCTGAATGCCATATTGGTTTTTCAGGTGCATATTAGAGCATTACGAAGGATCGACATTTCTGGGTTCCCTCACCTTCCCCCTCAAGGAAGGCTGGCTGACTCAGAATAAGCCCCGAACCCTAAACCAATTTAGACCAATGAAGGTGGGTGCCTTGTTGTGGCGCCTCCTTGGTTCATCCTGCGACGTTGCATACCAAGAGACTCTGTTTTGCCAATTCTTGGGGCCCTGAACCCTGAACCGTAAACCCTGAACCTAAACCTGGGACTACAGCTTCTGAGCAGGTTGCATTTGCAATGCCTTCAAAGTGTGACTATAAAGCCCAACACTTCAGCGAGCTTACAGTTGTTGCAGGTGCAGTTCAGGGTTTTACGGTTTAGGGAATAGTCTTTGGGGTTAGGCTTGTTGATGTAAATCCTGTATGGCCTTGGTAGACCAAATTTCCAGGATGTTGGAGCGCTTGTTAGGTCAAGCGCTTTCTGTTGGGTTTAGGGAATAGAAATGCAAATCCTCGTACAGTTCCCTTAGATGGTTGCCAGCACTTATATTCCTCCCCAGGTTTCCCCTAAAGCACCAGTAAAAAGGCAGCGCAGAGGCTTGTCTCGATGGGTCACCCTAGACTCTGCGTAGACGTTACACCCTAAACCCTGTATATCCTTGTATAACCCCTACATAACCCCTATATATACCCTATATAACCCGTATAACCCTGCTTACCCGAAACCCAGGTATCCTGCGCAGAATCCGGCCCACCAGTTCAAGTACTTCACGCAGTCGGGCTCTTAGATTTCCCCCTACCCTCTCCCCAAATGAACACCCTTTTCAAAGGGCTGTATAGGGATTCTAGAGGAGCATCATAGGGATGCATTGTCTTCAGGGCTGATAGTCTTTTAAGGCCCTTTTTAGGCTCTTTTGTCCCTATATCTCAAATCCTAAGCCCTAAACCCCAAATTCTAAGGCAGATGGAGGTTTCCTGGTAGCTTCTTGGTGATTTTGGGGCTGTGTAGCTTGAAGCTTTGAGGCTTGAATGTCTCAACCCAAATAGCCCAAACTTATTTGGCGAGGAGGGAATAAGGGAGCACATAATGTAGAATATATGGATTATATAGGGATAAGAATCCCTTATTATTCCCTACTAAGCCCCAGAATGCAAACCTATTTCACGAACTTACATTTTTTCTGCTCCAGGATTTGGGCCACGGGGGTTGTGGGCAGGAGGTATTTATGTGGAGTTTTGTTGTTTCCTTTCCCTAAACCCTAAACCCTCACCACTAATTTTTTCTGTTTTTCTGAGGACTTTGGGGCTGCGTGGTTTGCCTTTGAGGTTTGGAACCCTGAGCCTTGTTCTCACTTGAACTCTAGTCTAAACTCCTTAAAGGGGGATATATAGGGTATTATATAGGGACTACTATAAGGGTTACTAAGGGGGATACTAGGAGTTTAGACAATGGCTCACTTGTGATTCCGAACGTTGCAGACCCTGACTTTGAATGACTTGCGGGTAACTCGCTGTCGGAGGTCCTTCCTCACGAGCTTATCATGAAAAGGGGAAGTGGATATCTGAGAAAAGTTGTGCTCGCTGTTTTCGGTGAACGTTTCGGAATGTTTCAGCGACACAGATCTATCTCGTCTGAGCATGCAAGAAGACTGCAGCTTGTAAGCATTCACCTTATGATATCCCCCTATAATGGAGAATCAAATGGAAAAGAAAATGGAAAATGAAATGGAAACTGGGGGAATATACGGATTTTAAGGCATGATGCGGATCCATACTTTGAGCAAGATGGATGAACACGGCGTTCCAAAGCTTGACTCTTCCTAAAAAACTCCTGTGCAGTGCATATGTAGAACAGTTTTCCGGCACCCCCCCAAAAGCATACCCTAAATCCTAAATACTAATTCGCAAGCGCTCAAACCTTGACCCCTAAATCCCCCAAGCTCTAAACCTTAAACCCTGAAGCCTAAAACCTAAACCCTCTATAACCCATCGTAATAGTTTCCATTTTCTTTTCCATTATCCCCAGATAACCCCAACATAACCCGAATATTACTCCTGCGTGAGGTTGGTTGTTTGGGCGATGAGCATTCTGAACATGAAGGCACTCTGCGAGCCAGCCGTTGATAGGGGTGGGTTACGTTTAGGGTGTATTACCATTACTCAGGACTTGTGGGGGTTATTTTGGAGTTTGACATGTTTACATTTTAACATTAAGGAAAAATATCAGAACCTGAAGTAGTGGTAAGTTCATGTGGGCTTGAGGGTTTAGGGTGTGGAGGCTAAACCCTAAACCCTAAATAACATAGGGATCCACTTCTCCAGTCCCAAGGAAGCAGGGGTAGGGGTTTAGGGCTACCACTCTCCCTAATGATAAAGCCCCTCCTCCCTAAAATGGTACCATTGCGCATTCGGGAGAATCTCTGAAATTCGGGGGTGGGGGGTGTTCTTACTAGGGGGAGGCATTCTTTTTCCTTGGTGGTGCCCCATTGCATCTTGCATCAGACCCCTTCTTCACCTCTTTGACGGTTGTCAGGATAATGGTCCCTCCTTGGGTCTCTTTTTTATAGGGTTGAGGGTTAGGGTTTAGGGTTTAGGTAGAGGGTTTAGGGTTTAGGGGTTCAGAGTTGGGTTCCAGCAGGTCGCTCGAGATTTAGGGAGCCAACCTTAACCGCTGCCTGCCAGATCATGTAAAGCACCCCAAGTGACCCCTAACCACCCTAACCCCTGATCACCTTAGACCCTAGCTATCCCACGCAGCATGTACAGCTCCCCCGAACCTAGGTTGCTGCCAAGGACTTTAGGGTTTAGGGTTTCAGATTAAGTTACAATAGTCAGTAAGCACTTTTACTACTATATACCCATATTACGGTATCTGAGTTGGTGTTCGTTATCAGCAACGCTGTGACTGTAGTAACTCCGGCCGCGAGGCGGATTGGGATGAGTTTGATGATCCGAACACGGTGATTACCAACATGCTGGTCATCTTGAGATTTAGCTGCACCTGGAGGTATTATAGCGGCTTAGGCGTTTAGGGTGTAGGGTCTAGGGATGTATGGATGTCAGGTTTAGGGTTTAGGGATGTAGGTTTTGGGTTTAGCAATGTAGGGTTTAGGGTTGCATGTTCAGGGTTTAGGGATGTAGGGCTTAAGGTTTAATGTTTAGGGTGTAAGGATGTAGGGTTTATGGTTTAATGTTTAGGGTGTAGGGATGTAGGGTCTAAGGATACGGGGTCAGGGTTTGTGCTGCAGGATATATAGCTTGGGAATCATAATGGGAAATCATGTGCAAAAGAACATGGGGAATGCAACAGAGGCTTGGTTTTTCCAAAGAGTTAATGGGACCGATTACAGTGTTATGGTGCTAGATTTGTGCAACAATGAATACCTCACATTGAGATTGGCAATCATGTAGGCGCCTGGGTATTTGTTTTTCATTGTTTCAGATGTTAGGGTACTAGAGTGTAGGGTAGATGAAAGAATGTTGGATCATTTCTACTTCGGCTTATTTCTCTTTCTAATCCAGACAATAGGTAGGTGTTTTGAGTGTATCCAGATCAGGCAGTAAAGGGTTATCAAGCAGTTTAGGGTTTAATATCTCGGGTTTAGGGTCTCAAAGTGCCGCCGTGATTGTCATGCCTAGTACAAGCAGTGAGAAGGCGTTTGATCATAATATCAATGGTAGGTTTTCGGGGCCGTAAATTTCCGCGGAGGAATTTGGTTGTGTGTTTTGAACGCACGGATATGTTTGGTGATTGTTCTACTTCGGATATCTTGATTCTTATTCTTTAGGTGGACCTCTTCCCCCCTGTCATAGTGGTGTAGTAAGAAGACAACATAATCCTTATTATCATTTATAGTCACTATTACTGTGTGGTGGTCCACGTAACTTATTCTGTGGGCCCTGGTTGGATAGCTGAGACTTACTGTTGATACTAGCAATCCTGCATCACCTTAGTATACTACAAATCCCATTGTACAAGGTACTTGGGGTCATGCCTTATTTTTGATATCTACCTCACAAACCCATGCAGAATCCCAGCTTCCAGTTCATTTGCCGTTTTCTCTTCCATTAGGTTCTCCATTGTCGGGGTAGTGTCCCTCATCCCGAATCCCTAAAGCCTAAACCTTTCAACCCCAAACCCTAACCCCTAAACCCTAGTCCCTAGACCCTAGTTCCTAAACCTTAGTTCCTAATCCCTAATGCCGAAGTATCCACCGTGGTCTCCATGAGTCTCTAGGGTTTCTCTGGGACGTGGACTTGAAGCAAGAGCCGCCAAAATCAAGGATGTTAACTTCAATTGAAAAAGTTTAGGGTGTAAGGCTTTCGGCTTAGGATGTAGGGATTGTGAAGTTGCCTAGTCAAAGCAATCGTTACGGGGCCCCATACAAGGGATATCGCCCGTCGACGTCGATGAAAGCCCTCAACCCTAAACTCCCTAAACCCTAAATCCTAAGCCCCAAACCCAAATCCTCAACCCTAAACCCTCGTCACTGGTCCCTAAACCCTAAACCCAACCCTAAGCCATAAAGCCCCATACTGGATTGTAATGGCATCATATCTGCCAGATCTCTGCCTAACCCTCTCCCCTTAATAGGGATTATGGGGTATATAGGGGATATGTAGGAGTTATATGGGGGGGATATATAGGGTTTAGGGCGTAGGGTTTAGGCTTTAGGTTATATAGGTATATATATTGGGGTTATAGTGGGATATATGCATATACATATAGAGGGTTATATAGGAGTAATATAGGGTTGATAGGGATTTTTTTCTGGGATAATGGAAAAGAACATGGAAACTACTGTTTAGGTGTAGGGTTTAGGGGTTAATGTAGATCCATGATTAATAAACCCTCTCCCCTTGATAGGGATGATTATGGGGATAATGGAAAAGGAAATGGACACTACTGTATAATATAAGGGTTATATAGGATAATGGGATTCTAATAGGGATCCTAATATTTAGGCCCTTAAAAGCAGGGGTTTCTTAATCATGGGTCTGCATGAACGTCCTGGAGGCCTCTACATTGCGAGCCCTATATAGATTTCTACGGAAACCCATTTTGCATTTCATGTTCTCTTCCATATGACTCACCTCTATTCCACATATTCAGGCCCCTAAACATTGAATCTTACATGATATAGCGGTCTCCATTTTCTTTCCAGTTCGCAAGCCCTATAAAGGGACCCCCCAAAATATCACTGTAACCCCTAAAGCCACATGCATGGCTCTTGCGAGGCCTCTCCAGTATGCTCATGACCCTGGTCATAGCATTATAGATGGTCCATATGAGTAGTTTTTTTTGCGGATACTATGGTACCCACTATAGAGTAAGATTATATCTGCCTTTTGGGTATAGTATTTTTGTATAAGGAACATTATCTTACTGGGTTGAACCACCAAAAAACGCTACTCATATGAAGGGGTCATAGGGGCTGTATGGGTATATCACCTTAAATCCTAAACCTGACGCCCCTAAACCCTAAACCCGAATTTCGTCTTCAGGATCCCTAAGCCCTAAACCCTTAACCCTCAACCGTAAGTATTAGAAAATATAGGAGTAAGGGGTTAGGGGCTCACCTGGAGCTCCTAGGGATTTTTAGCCCCTACAATCTATGCAGTAACCTTAGTTGCCAACATTAATATTCACCTACTTACTAGGCTCCCCTGACCCTCTAAGCATTATGACGGTAATATGAGCTACAGTCAAAATTACCCATTTAATTAATGAAGAATCAATGGCGAAGAGCATGGTGGACGAAATGAAAGCTGGGATTACATTGGGCAGTCTTCGGTAGGATTATGTGGGGGTAGTGAGTTGTAGGGATTTTGGATAAAGTTTGTATTTGTGGTTGTCACCAAGTAACTACAACTCCCAGAAAACCCTAAACCCTCAACTCTGCTGTGAATCCTACCTAAAAGCCCTCCAACCCTAAACCCTAAGCCAACAACCCTAAACCCGAAACCCTAAACCCTCAAAGCCGAAGCACCAACCTTGAGGAAAGACATGGGTCTACAGGTCGAGGGCTCAAGCAAGGGTTTTCAGGGCGCTTGCTGTAATCATACAGGGATGCTTTTCGGTTTTTAGCTGAGTGATGTGATATCTCGAGCTGATCTATAACAGCCTTAAATCGTGGTTTCCATTTCATTATCCATTTTCCTTTCCATTTGATTCTCCATTATTGGGCTAAGAGCCCAAAAGCCCTATATCATCCCTGTATAACCCTATATAATCCCTGTATAACCCCTATATAATGCCTATATAACCCCTATATAATCCCAAAATAACCCTGTATTTAAAGTTTGTTGTTGAGGCTCAGAGCCGGTCGCTTCAACTTTGAATCTATTCCTTGTCCTACGGGGCATAGTATTGGGGTTATATAGGGATAATGGAAAAATGGAAACTACTATGTTATAATGGGGTACATATTGGGGCTATCTTTCAACCCTTCGTGTCTTTCGAAAGACAACTTCTCGTGAGTTGTTCTGGGTGGACCTGCTTTCTAGCTTGCGTCCTACGGCACATAAGCATTTAATCTTTCATAATACCTCAGTCAGGAACCAGAAAGCACTGAGACCTAAGTCCCAAGTGTGTCCACTAGTGTGATCAAGCTTCACTTTTGCGGAAAGCTCGGCTAAAACCTCGGTTGTGAGCTTTGCAATTTCGCCGCGACGACAACGCCGGTAATTCCTGTGCCCTTAGAATTTTTATGAAAACTTTGTCGCATGACCCCATATGTACATCATAGGCCTAAGGGGCTTACAGGTATAGTATCAGTGCTTGTACCAGCATTGTCAGCACAATGGCCAACCCAGACCCCTGATTAATAAACTCCCTCCCCTTAAACTCCCTCCCCTTAATGGGGATTATAGTAGGGATCCGAATATTCAGGCCGTCAAAAAGAGGGGGTTTATTAATCATGGGTCTACATGATTCTTCTTTCGGGTTCTAGTCAGCAATGTTAAAGCGCTGTTCGGAGGCATCTGAGTGATTCCTAATGCCATCACTTGCTGTATATACCCCATGTATAGTGCTTTTATACCCACTAGATACGCAAGTCTTCTTTCAGGGGATATAGAGGATGCACAAGGCCAGACATTATGGATATATGGGCGTACATAGGGCTTACATAGTGTTCATATGGGTTTTGGAGATATCGTACCTGATGGAGAATCACATGGAAAACATCAAGAATGACATGCTATCTGGGATTATAGTCCTCCTTATGTAGATAGAATGTGGCTTTGAGTATATTGTAATAAGATCCCCATATACCCCATATTCTATCTACTTAAGAGGGATTATATGTAGAGCTCCATGGGGATGGGATCAGAACCTTGGTGAGTGTTTTTACTCGGTGTGCAACTTGGGGGACCATAACTTAAGATCCCACTGCATATGAATAAATAAATAGATAAATAAATACATAAATATATATATATATACAGATCACTTGTTTCGCACCTATGGGCTGTTGCAATGGTTCTGGGGGGTCATCGCCACTAAGGGACAAGCCCCGACCCCTTGACCCTGTTTACTACAGGGAAGTGGAGGTGAAAGGATGAGGGATTGTTGCAAAGCCCAAGCCCTAAACCCAAACTCCAAGCCCGTAATCCTAAACCCTAAACCCTACATGCTAAACTCCTAACCCACTCCTAACCGAAACATACACCTACACTCTAGACCCTTGGCTGCGTGACTCCCAGCATCTTCCTGGCTCGTGCCCCCCACGCAAAGAGAGCCTCTACAGAGACGCCCCCAGGCCCGTAGAGACGACCAATCCCACGCTAAGCCACCAACCCCGAGCCCCAAGCCCTAAATCATATAAGGATTATATAGGGGTTATATATGGGTTATATAGGGGGTATAGGGGTTATACTGGGGTAATGGAAAATAAAATGGAAACTACTATTTAGGGGTTCGGGCTTAGGGTTTAGGGTTTAGGGTTTAGGGGTTAGGGTCTAGAGTGTCGGGTGTAGGGTTTAGGGTGTAGGGTTGAGGGCTTAGGGTTTAGCGATTAGGTAAGGAAGAACCCAAGTTACAGACAACATCCTGTAGTCTCTCTGAATCACAACTACAGATAACACTAGTGGTTCCTGACATACCTAGCCCCTAAACCCTAAATGCCTGTACAAGCCTAATTTCCATTTCACCTTCCATCTTTTTATGCAGTAGATTCTGCATTATTCCCTAAACCCTCTCAGCCTAGACCCCTTTAAAGCAGCCTGCCCTAAACCTTAAGCCCTTGAACCTTGAACATTAAACCTACCTATCCTACCTAGTCTAGGAAACCTAAGCCCTAAACGCTAAACCCTAAACCCTAAACGCTAAACCCTAAACCCTAAACCCTAAACCCTAAATCCTAAACCCTAAATCCTAAACCCTAGCAATTCCTTGAGCCTTACTTCGCTGATGGCAACGCCGCCGGTCAGCTTTGCGAAGCTGTCCCAGGAGACCCAGGTTTGCAATTGTAAACGCTAGCGCGCGCCCGCCTCGGCTGGCGGGGTTTCCCAATGTAGGAACATGTAATTATAGATATACAGGTATTTAAGTTAGATATATAGATACAGTCATATGCCTATTACATACACAATAAAACCCTAGAAGTCCAACTGGGGACGCGCAAGTAGGACCCAGGAAATCGGTGGGGAAAATGTTCGGGGCCAGCGTTCGGACCTTCGGTAGGGTTCCGTTTTGCGGGTCGATAGGCGTTCTTAGGGTTTGGGGATTTAGGGTTTAAGGATTATGGATTAGGGCTTTAGGGCTTG
>CAJNIZ010023125.1:16461-29286 GCA_905231905.1 Symbiodinium pilosum
TCAGGACTGGTCGTTCGGCATATAAACTTCCAGATCGGCGAAACATCGATTTACGACTTTACCAATTCCCAAAGTTAATTGCCTTAGGTCCAAAATAGTGTTTTGTGTATAGCATTCGGAGCCTGAAAACCGTCTGGTGTCCACAATCACTTGACCAACAGTCTAAATGTATATTGGGGTCTAGCCACAGAACGGCAGCTAAAACTCCGCGTATCTCGCAAAGGTGCCCTTGTCATAATCCACCGCAAATCCCAATTAAGTGTACCCAAGACGCGAAACCCATAAATAAGACATAGTATATATTATAAGCCATAGTATATGTAAGGGTTTGTAGAGGTTACTCAGCTTCATCCATGCATGTGGGGTTTTCCAGGCGCCTGCAGGCCGTTCCAGGCGGCTCCAGGGGCTTCTAGGGGCCTCCAGCGTCAACGAACCTTGGGCGAGGCTGAAATTTCACGCGGGGCTGGACTGATGGCAGGTGGGGGGGGTTGGCCACGGGCAGGGCGGTCGTAAGGGGGTGTTGGGTCTAAGGTGGGGGTTTAGGGATTAGGGTTTAGGGTTTAGGGGTTATACAGGGATAATGGAAAATAAAATGGAACCTATTACAATATATTGGGCTTATATTGGGATGAAGGAAAATCAAATGGAAACCACTAGGTGTCAAGAGTTCAGGTTTTATATTGGGTTATACAGGCGCACATAGTTCATAATAGGAATGTAAAAGAACATGGAGACTACTATGTTATCATCGCTTTAAGATTCAGAGGTCGGTGTCTGGAGGACTTAGGTCGCTGGTTTAGGGTGTTCAAGGCTTAGGAATCAGGGCTTCGGGTTTAGGCTTTGGGGTTCAGGGCTCAGGGAATAGGATTCAGGCTTGCCAAGCATTGGTGAAGGGTTCCCCAACCCCTAAACCTCAAACCATGCCCCAACCCCTAAAATTAGGAGCCCCTGTTATAGTCACATTGGACATGATAGTTGTAGGGTCCTGGTTATACGGGTCGGGGTAATTGAAATCCCGCTATAGATGAGGTAGGGTTTTTGTTTTTTCGTGTCCTGAGAAAGATGGATCAGTTTATGAGTGAATGCGGTGTCCACTACAAACCATGAGCCACATTTGGATGCATCCTCGCTAAAAAGGGAGGCACACCCCAAGGTTTTGGGGTTTAGGGTTTTGGGTCCAAAGCTCGCAGAAGAACCTCAAGTCTGAGAGCTTCTGCACAGGTCAAGCAAAGCTGCACCAAACAGAACCCAAAACCCCAAAACTCTAAACCCCAGTCAAGTCCGTTCTGGATCTTTCTTGGGGCACCTTGTTCATGCGAGCTATATAGTCTGCACCCCTCAACAGTCGTTATGTAGAGGGTTATGTACGGGATTAAATTGACTCCTCAAAGGGGGTTATATAAGGGATTATATAGGGGAGTATTACTGGGGTTACAAAGGGGGATACTAGGAGTTTAGACTACAGCTCATGTTGATACTTTTTGTGGCCTGCTAGTTTAGGTCTGATGCTGCAAGCTGGCCGGAACCTTCCGTACTAATAAGCTTCCCCACCTCCCCGATAACAGGAAATCTTCTGCTGAAGAAATAATGGTATGATACTGAGGGTGTTGATTCTTCTGGGGCGCGTGGTTTTTAATCAAGGGAGAGGAGAGAATTGTGGTTATTTGTCATAACATCTAGTCTAGGGGCTACGGCTTAGGGTTCAGGGTTTGGGACAGCAAGTTGTAAATCCCAAGCTTTGAACCCTGAGTTCAAACATGAGGGTTTCTTGTAACACCAACTCCTAGAATATGGACCCTATTCAGAATTGTATGATAGTCATAGGGTCCTCATTTTTTGGGGGCTGGGGTAAGCAAAGACCACTTCGTATGTAAGCCCAAAACCCTGGATCGTAAACTTCTTGAAGCAGCTACCAGTCTTTCTGAATTTTCGCGGAACTTTCAGGGCAGTTCGCCTGTCTTGAGGATGAACAGGACACAATCCGACAGAAGCAGAAACAGGCGCGTGACCTACCGAGTTAGGTTGCGGGATTGCGGATTTCTGGGACCACAGAAGGGATCTTTTTCTCTCTGCCCTGGGTCATGGGTACGAAGATTGCGTACCGTTGATCGTTCAGGGCCGTCGGATTAAGGCTGACGGGCTGAGGGCTCTAGCATCTAGAGTGCAGTATATCTGGTTGATTGATGAGGGTTGATGTGCTGGAGGTCACTGGTAGCGTGTTTGGCTTAAGGTTAAAGCTGCAGAAGCATTTAGGGTGTTGGGAGTAGGGCTGTGAGTGAGCAATGAAAATTGCAGTCAATACTATCACATACTATTAAGCCCTAGCATATAGTCCCCCTTGAGTAGATAGAATATGGGGTATATGGGGATCTTCATATAATGGACCCGAAGCCATTTCTATTTACTGAAGGGGGACTATACCTCTGGCAAACTGCACCTGAAACATTTGTTAGCCTGCTTGTCTCATTGGTTTGGCTCTGGAATATGAGATCCGGCACTTCCCAGCACAAATAACATGTTTCAAGTTCATCAGCGCAGCGCCCGCGTACACAGCCCAGTTTTCGTTTTCCTTTCTATTGTTTTTTCATTTGATTTTCCGTCATCCATAAATCCTAGACCCTGATCCCTCAGCACATGCTTTTGCAAACTGTGTGGCATGGAATATTGGTGTGTAAGGTGCCGTACAACCGTACTAACAGCAAAAGGAGCCATGGCAACAACAGCAGAGGCAACAACAACAATCGTTGGGCTTCACTATGTCATTCCCGAATTTACAAGGCGCTGCACGTAGTTCACTCCGAGTTCATCACGGCAAGCTCTACAAAGCACAATCGCTCATAATCTTCTACTTAAGGCACGGGACCTCATATCCACTTTATAGACGTTTTATATAACTCTCCATCATCCTTCTATACCCTGCTGGTTTTTGATTCTAAACACTTTCAACTTGACCCCTGGAAACATGACAGGCGCAGCTGAAGAAAAAGGCCGGATTTTTTTCTACGTGTATGGAGGTGTCTGGCATAGTTCAGTTTTCTGACGATCCCTTGGTGTGCTGCTGGGATTTGGGGCGTTCAAAAATTTAGGGGCTCCTTTTAAGGAGTACTTGCAGGAAGGGGGCCGCCCCAATTATGGGAGCCCTCATTTCCAAAACATTGTTGACTGATGGGAGGACAAAGAACCACCCCAAAAGGATGAACGCAGTTCGGATACCCAATCAAGGTTCATGGGTTAAGGTTTTAGGGTTTAGTGGTTAGTGTGTTGGGTTTAGGGACTAGGGTATCTTGCAAGCAAGGGTCCTAGGACTATAACGCCACTTTTATGGGATCCTCATCATTGACTACCCAAATCCTGTTATTAAATAGCACTTGCTTCAGACATATATAAGCCCCATATAACTCCAGCGTCCTCTTCATTTTCCATGCGAAATTTTCGTTTGATTCTCAGTTCTTACTGCGTGAAAGAAACTTTCAATTTCAAGGAGAACGACTCTTTGCCGGCAGAGTTGTCTTTTGTAAGTGTCTGGGTTGTAGTCAGAACCAGGTGGCTGCAGAATGCAACCGGAATTTGGGGTTTATGGTTTGGAGTTCCCATATTCCGGAACAAAGGAAGAATTGTTCACAACAAGTGCTGCCCTGTGGATGTTATGGTGAGGAATTCGTTTGACTTGGCGAATGTCTGGCTGGGGTGGACCTCATAGCCATGAGCAGCTTCTCAAGATTGTGCTCATTTGCGGGGGCGGTCACTACAATAAGGCCTACGGGGTCTAATGCTGAAAGACTTGGAAGCGAGAGCAGTTTCCATAGTAGAAGATTGCCAACAGACGTAGCTAGTTTTGCCAGTATGAGAAATATCAAAATAGACCCTACACCCGAACTTCCAAGGCTGACAATAATGCTGATCAACGGCATGTGCTTCAGTTCTTTGACCATAATGCTCCCCAGTGATACTAAACCCTAGACCCAGTGGTATTCATCAAAGCCAACGGGAGATCTCAGAGAGCCTTATGGCAGATGCGCTTGCCAGGGTTTAGTCAGGCTTTAGGTTTAGGGTCTGAGGACTTCAAGTTTTAGGATTTTGGTGAGTAACCCTAAACCCCTAAACCCTAAACCGTAAACGCTAAACCCATGGAGGGAGCTTCGTGGTGTCTCTTGGCCGTTTACGCCAGGCCGCAAAGAAGCAGCGTGGCGCCAGTCACATTGTGTCCCTTGCTCAGATTTGTTGTTGCTGGGCATGTTAATGCAAGGGACAGTGGAGAATCAAATTGAAAAGAAAAAGGACAATGAAACTGAAACGTATTTGAGGTGTGTATATATGTATATATATATATATGGGTTGATATGAGGTAGCTAGGGGATTTGTGTTGGCCCAACCCCTATTGTAGGTGCACTGCACGAGTCAGATGATAGTGTTGCGGTCCTGGTGGGGGTATAGTCCCCCTTAAGTAGATAGAATATGGCTTCGGGTATGTTATAGCAAGATGCCCATATACCTCACATTCTATCTACTTCAGGGGGACTATAACTCTATTGCATCAGTTGTGGCTTTATGTTGCTTTGGAGTATCCTTCAGGCTGTAGTCAGGGGTAGTTGAACCGTCGCAGAAGCATGAAGGGAATTCCTTTTTGTCTTGTTTGGCATGATCTCCGTGGTCTGGGATTGGAACTCATTCCCTAGCTATTTCTTAGGCCAATCCCCCCTACAGTACTCGCCCCTAAGTATGGAGTTAATAGGGCCTTAGTGACACACATATATATATATATATACAAAAGTCCCTTGTGGTATTCATTGCTGGGGGCCTAAAACCCGGACCTGTGCCCCCTAAACCCCTGCAGCAGGATCAGTGTTATAGAAGCCTGAATACCTAGGGTTTAGGGGTTGGGGTTTAGGGTTCGTAGTGAATCCTGTATGTAGCAAACTAGATTAACATATGGTAGCACTAGGTAGTACATGGTAGGACATTCATATGTGGTAACGTACAGCAATGTGTAATGTGTAGTGGCTTGTGTTGATGCACAGTAATGTATGATAGCAACAAATTGTAGCATTGAGGAGATAGAGTATTACATTGTTAGACGTAGATTAGGTAAGGAATTATACGAATCTGCTCTTGTCATATTGTATTATCTTCATTTGTTATTGTTTCCCCTCAAGTGCAGGCTCGGAGCCACCAAGCCACCTTGCCATATCTTAAGTGCAGCATACCATAGTGTTTGGCACCAAAATCGACTGTTGCGGGTTTAGGGTTTCAGGTTTCTTCTACCCTGTCAGAGCCCCAAAGCGGACCCTATACAGGCCATTGCACTTTCAAAGAGGCTCGTTTGGGGTTCCATGTAAGTTTGAAAGAGGGCATTGATTCAGGTCCTGCAGTTGTGATGTGTATGGGAACCAGGAAGCGGCCTGATTTTGGTTAGCTCGATCTTTGGTGGATGCTTCCGGGTAGCGCGTTCAAATTTTGTCCCTAAATCCTGAACAGCTAATTCTGACGAAGCTTTTTTTGTAACATGCATTTGGAGAAGTTGGCTTTAGACGAGCTTGAATACACACTAAGATTCGAAAACCTCAGCCAGAATCGTCTACACTGCCAACCCTAAAGCCAACCTCACATCCCCCCAAACTCACAAATCCCTAAACCCCAAGCCCTTAACCCCAAGCTCTTCAACCCCAAGCCCCAAGGCCTGTTATCCCGCAGCCACGTACATTCTTACGTACTCCTACATGGTAGTTTCCCCGAATAAGGGGACCCCAATATACCCCACAATAGACCCCCAAATACTATACTCCTCATCATGGGGACCCCTAAAAAGGCATCCTTATTTTTTGGGAAGCCCAAAACCCTAAACCCTACATAGCCCTATAGAACTTCTATATCTCCCTTTAAAGGTTGGGTACCCATACATAATGTTGAGAATCCCCCACATATCCCTCTTTATCCCTAAGCCTCCAAAGCCAGGAGGCCTAAACTTCTGCGCGCAGGCCCAGTACCTCCGAGGACAAGCCGCAAGAGACGCACCGAAGGCCATAGGGGTTTAGGGTTTAGGGTTTAGGGGTTATATGGGGATAATGGAAGAGAAAATGGAAACCATCACATTATACTAGGGTATATATAAGGGTACTATTAGGGTTTGCTAAGGTGGTCTGGTTTGGAGTTTAGGGTTTGTGGTTGAGGATTTATAGGGAAGGTTCGAGAATATTTTTTGATTCAACATCTGACTCCCCGAACCATGATACTTGTAAAGCCATCATAGAACTTCATTTTCTTATAGGGCCCCCCAACCTACCCCCTAAAAGGCTTTGGATTGAAGCTTTGGGGTTTACTGTTTGATGTTTTGATTTCAGGGTTTGGGGTTTGGGGCTCAGGGTGTGCAGGACATTTTTTCAGTGCAGGGTCTTCTGATCAATCCTCGTGGCATCTATGGCTGATTTCTAGGCGAGGTGAGTGCATAGGATCTCGCAAGCTCTCTGGGAGTCTAGTAGTGCGACAGGACGTAGAATGGCTGTAGCCTCGATTCGACTAGCTAGGTGTATTCAGCGTTTCAGGTTCAGAGTATCCTTACTCTTAGAGTTTGGAAACTATGAGATTTCCTGGCTGGCAGGTACGCCATGTAGACCGCCTATAGAGTCCAGAAGGGGTCCATCTTAGTTTGAGGGAGGATACCTTGTGGCGCAGACTCCAGGACATCTGTGTAAGTCTGACCTTTCCGACTGTTGTACTGAAACTTTGCGATCTGGAGGTGTAGTGACCCAGGTTATGGGTTTCGGTACCCTAAACCCTAATCCCTAATCCCTAAACCCAAAACCTTAAACATTCTTGTTCGAGCCTCCACTCTGCCCTCTACCTTCCAACAACTGGTGAAGAGAGGCCCTGTTCCGGCTAACAGGGCCCCTGCTCAGTTCCCGCAGTTTCCAAAAACTTGGGGTTTCCAAAAACCCAGCGTCCGGTTTGGATGTCGTTATCTCAGAATCCGGCTATTTTGATGGCCCAAGTCATGGCAGAGTAATCCCCTGCTTTCATCTCTGGAGTAAAGCCTCTCTCAGCAGAGGACACCCATGTGCCCTGATATTCTTGGGGTAAGGAGAGATACCCAACCCTTGGATGTACATAACCTATCACTTTGCCCCAGTCCTAACTCCTGAGTGGTTAAAAGCTGAAGCCCTAGGCCCAAATCTTCATTCGATTCATTCCTAAACCCCAAACCTTAAATCCAAGCCGAAAAGCCCCCCACACTGCAGACCCCCGGCCCTAAGCCCTGAATTGGGTTGCCGTTGAGGAATGTGAAGTACGCAACTCAATACAGGTATGTACATACATATATATATATGTTTATATAGATAGAGATACTAAGTGTTGAAAAGTTGCTGAAAAGAAGCCTGAAACTGAACCTTCAAATCCTGGACCGTAAACCTTAGCAACCCTACAAAGCCTGGAGACTCCTATCAGCCCTGAACCCCATGAGTCCTAAAAACCCTGAACCCAGCAAACCCCAAACTAGTTACTAGTTACCCCTAACGAGCCCTGATCATCCCTGAGTACGCATTAGGGGACCCTAAACCCTAAGCCCCAAGCCCTAAGCCCTATGGTAGATCAAGGCTTCCTGAGAGAACACATCTCACCTTGGAGGACCTTCCAGAGGGTTTTCTCACGGGTATACAGCGTTATGTAGGGATGTGCAGGGTTTAGGTTTCCAAAAATTCAGGGCCCATTTCTGGGAGTCCAAATACTAAGTATCATCGCATTTTGGGAGTTGGGCTGCATGTTGGGGTCCCGTTGTTGATGGAAGCGGCCAATCTCAGGCCTATGTATTAAAGGATCTAGGCAAGATTTTTCTTGGGATGTTGCATGGCTTTTCTTGTCTTCCAAGCCATTCGTACAACTCCTTTTGTTGGGTGGGTTCTTGGTTATTCTAGATCAGCTTGAAGAACAGGCTCTGTAGCTTGAGCTGCCAAGGCTCTGCATGTGATATTGGCAGAATCTAGTCTAAACATGCCACATGATCCCTGCATATTCTTGAGGACTTCCCTAAATTCATCATAATAATACGGATCCCCATATAAATTTGCACCATTTTGGGAACAGTAATTAGTTCAGGCCAAGCCCCGCATGTTGTTTCCAAAAAATAGGGCGCCCTTTCTGGAGTCTTAAGCCCTAAACCCTTGTCAACTCTAGATCACTCAGCTTTGAGGCTCAACCCCAAACCTCCGAATCGCAAGTTCAAAGCTGGGCACCCCAATCTTTTAAGGAAACCCCGCGTTTAGGGTTTTGGGTCATACGCCCCAAATCTCAAGCCCAAAGCCCTGCACCTGCACCTGAAGCCCCAAACCCGAGACCCTAAATCATAAACCCCTAAACCTTAGACTCTCAACCTTACATCTCCTAAGCCCTACCCTAAACCCCAAATCGCAAACACCAATTAAACCCCAAAGCTGGATCAGGAGAATTTTGCAGTTTAGATATTATAGTAGTTTCCACCCCCTGTCCCTTAATATCCTAAATAATCCCTACATAGACTCTACATAGCCTTTGTGCAACCCCGATATAACCCGTATAAACAACCCTCAACCCTAAACCCGGAACCTCCAAACCTATTGCCGCACAATTCGATCCTAGCTTCGATCTCATTTTCATTTGATTCTCCAGTAGTGTAGACCGCTTTATACCATTACCTGTAATCCCTACAGTCTTATGGTAAGTATTATTAACCTATAGGTCGTTGGGGTTAGAGGTAAGCCCTCAGAGAGCAGGAGTATTTTGGGGCCTGTCCAGCGGGCCTCTTCCGGCAAAAAGGGCTCCGGGCGTCGGAGGAAAACCTCTCGTTGCTGCTCAGCGCCTGGGTCAGCAGATTTTGGGCATTTGGGCGTTTGAGTCTAGAGGTTTGAAGGCTCAGGGTATAAGAGGAAAAACACATGTATGGAAGGTTTCAGTGTATGTAGAAGGATCGTGTGGAGATTCTTTGACTCTCAGCGGCTCAGGTGAAAGTTTATTCAGTTTCGGGGGTTGTATGTGAGACGTTTGGGGTTGAGGGTTCGAGTTTACCAACTTGCTTCCGGGGGTTCAGGATTTGCGCTTGGGAGCGTAGGTTTCACAAGAATGCACTTTCACCGAGTGCTAGTGATGTTGTGGGTGATGACGGTGGCGGGCAGCGGCGCCCGCGATGGTGGAGGTGGTGGTGGTGGTCGTGGTGGTGGTGGTGGTGGTGGTGGTGGTGCTGGTGCTGGTGCTGGTGCTGGTGCTGGTGCTGGTGCTGGTGCTGGTGCTGGTGCTGGTGCTGGTGGCATCTGCGTTGACAGTGAACATGGTAATAGACATAGTAGCAACCGGGTACATAAAGACACAGAACAGCATGTTGCACCATGGCTGAGAGTCTTGACCAGCCAATGGATTTTCCCGTCATGAGCAAGATCATGCATTCCCGCAGCTTCGGCTGATGGATATGCAGAATCTGCTCATATCCTGTTTTTAGATGGTACCACCTGCTTGGATGCGGCATGAAACGCTGATGGTTAGTTTCTTCATTGTTACAGTGAGCTTGCTCAGAATTATGGCGGGTCTGTTTGTGGAAATGCGTGGATGAAGGGCTGCGATCTTATGAGGGTATGCATGCAGGGATCCCCAATTCTGAAAAATCACACACTTTAATTTTCAATTTCACCAGACCATGAACTTTACACATGAAACCTTACAGGCCCATTTATAAAACCCTTATAATCTCCCCTTCAGGGGACTGATCCCTGAGCTGCTCAGCCTTTCTTGATACGACCCTGAACCCTCAACCCGTGAGATGAGGCTTAGATTTCCAGCAGGCGATGGCTGCTTCCTTTAGAATTAGGGTTTAGGGGACAGGGGATAAGGGTTTAGGGATTAGGGTCTAGGGGACTAGGGTCAAGGGATAAGGCTCTTGGATTTAGAGATTGGGGTCTAGGGTTTAGGGGGTAAGGGGTGAGGGCTTACACTTTTTCTTGGGTCTTACGTTTGGGCTGCAGTCAGGAACTTCTACTCTCTTACCATGGGATGTCCTACATTCCTGCATGGATTTGGGTTTTAGGGTTTAGGGTTTATGCAGGGAGTTGATGGCCTGGGATGCACGCAGACGCAAGGCAAAGCGTCCAGGTTCCTGACCAACCCTAAACCCTAAACCTTAAATCTTACACCCTAAACCCCCATGAATTTTTGCGTGCCTCGTGTTTTCAGCCTGGATTCGAGCCTAGCCCTAACTCGCTAGCCCTGAGACCAAAATTTTTGTGCCTCTGATGTCAGGATCCGCAGGGTTCAAGGTTTAATGTAGACCCCTGATTAATAACCCCCTCCCCTTAATAGGGAGTAAAATAGGGATCCTAATATTACGACCCTTACAAGGAGGGAGTTTATTAATCATGGGTCTACAACCCGAAACCCTGAATAGTAGCTTCCATTTTCTTTTCCATTATCCCTATATGATCCCTATATTCCCCCCATATTAATATATTTCCCCTATTAATCATGGGTCTTCAAAACCCTGAACCCTAAACCCTAAAAGGCGGGGGTTTATTAATCATGGGTCTACATTAATGTCTTGGTTTCAAGGGGCCGCGGTATGAGTCAAGGTGCAGTTGTGTCGGGAGTTTTCGAACAGCAGGGTTTAGGGTTAGGGGTTTAGGGTTTATGGTTTTAGTCATATTTTGGGGTTGTACCCGGATTATTGCGGTGCTCATTAGGAGTCTGCAGGGACGATGTTGAGAAACTTTTACATTTCGTTCCGTTATACTAGGTATTTCCCCACCCAGTAGGAGTTAGATTCTAGAAATATCGTAGTCCTACTGCAGACTGTTACTGGCTGGGGCAGCAGCCAATTTGAATATCCCCTGGGGTCTCTGAGGCCCAGCCTCTTGAGAGACTACTACTGTAATATTTGTTTCGAAAGCCGTTCACCAAAGCAAGACATGGGAGTTTTGATGCCCCTGTTTGGAAGTGCACTGGGATTATTCCGGGGTTCCCCTTAATGCCACAAAACATTCATTATACGCCACCTAAGGTTTTTGCTCTGAAGCCACCATACAGGGGACGTGTCGAGAAACGCTCACGTGACACCACTTCAGGAGACTACCTGATCAACTCTTCAGCTTACATAGCCAGTGCTGCCATTATGACGCCTGCTGCGATCCAGCAACCCTATACAATATATACCCAATCATTGTAGTAGTCTCCATTTTCTTTTCCATTACCCCTATATTACCCCAAGGCACTAAATTCGGTAGTTGGTTGTGAGGTGGGTTCTGGTATCGGAGCAGGGTTTCTCAGTATCCTCCCTTATGAAACTGTGACCTTAAGCTTAAAATTCCATGCCCTAACAGGTGTCCTTTTGAAACCCAAAGCCCTCCCACACTGAAAGCCCAGATACCTAATCCCTAATCCCTTAATCCCGAGCTTGGCGCAGGTTGTAGGCCGTTTCGGTGATGGTTCGCCGGTCCGACTCTCATGCTTTAACTACTTCCAGCGCCTTGCTTGAAAGAGGAGCATGATGCCAACAAGCTGAATGCTGATCATCACAGTCGAGGTTTGTGCAGGGTTTTCATTTTGCGTTTGGGGAATCCGGTTTCGGCCTTTCTCTCTGGGGTTGGGTCCCTGGGTCCCTGTAACAGAAATGATTGTAAAGAACAGCCCGTATAAGTTGTAGATCTTTAAGTACCATAGCTACACCTAGCTCACTTGAACGCTGATCTTCCGACGTCACTCCGTTTGAGTCTGTGCTGAGGGCGTGCTTACAAGCTAGGGTTGAAATGCACTCCCCATGCAGTACTCAGGACCGTCGTTGGTAATGGATGTTTGGCAAAGACCAGATTATCAATTCGGTTTATTCCGTATCATAATGGTAGAAGCCAGAAATAGTTTCTGTTCTTATCCCCTTAAAACCTATAGCTGTAGTAGTATTTGACCCAAATCCGGTTTTTATAAAACAGGCTCCTGCAATAGTCCTTGTCAATGGTAAACTTGGGAATGCAGAGAGGGTTTAGGGCTTAGGAACGGTGAGGGCAAGGAGTCTGCATGAAATTGGCTGGGTCTATGTTACCATTTTTACCACACTAAACCGAAAAAGGCCGTACATGTAATTTTTTGGCTATTATCTATTTGTAGCGGGACCCTCACTTTAGAACCATCAAATAGTATAGTCCTTTTCGTAGGGACCCACCCCAAAACTTTTTTCCTGATTTTGGGAAACCCTAAGCCTAAACCCTATAGAACCACCATAGAACCTCCCTCTCCTTTGTATCTAAGGTTGAAGCCATGGGCCCCGAATATGGGCCCTTAATCCTGGGATCCTTATATACCTGCCATATACCTTATATGTATCCTTTAAGGGTCCCGGAATCCCCCTAAAAGGTCTAAGGGGCCATATTAGGGACCCATACTGGCCCGTACTTCTAACCTTAGATTCAAGAAAGCCTAAACCTGAATCCTTAACATTAGCTTTCAGTCTATTTTCCGTGTTTTGGTTATTCGGTTTTATATTATTTGTAATTTTAGAAGGAGCTGTCTTACACCTTCTTAATTTAATTGTAGAAAACATCCACTTTGGGGCTGCGGGATCAACAACGGGGAGTCAGACCGCAACTTTCTAAGCAACCCGCATGTCCCACACCAAGGAGCATTGCTCAAAGATCCATCACCCAAAGATTCTTCAAATCTTGCTAAACCCTCAACCCTGAACCCTAATCCTTGAACCCTCACCCCTTAACCCTAAACCCTAAAGCCCTAATCCCTAAACTACTAACCCTGAACCCTAAGCCCTAAAACCCTCAACCCTGATCCCTTAACCGTCAACCCTCAACCCTAAACTACCAACCCTAAACC